>MU225119.1:1550153-1568693 GCA_018584345.1 Thuja plicata
AGCACCATAGAACCTCTCATCATCTTGCATCCATCTTTCAAAAAGACAACTTGCACACCTACATCATTCAACATACTTACAGATAATAGGTTTCATGCCAAACCCAGAATGTGCATAACTCCATTGATTCCCTTTACTCGTCCATTAGGAAATCTGATAGTGACCCTTCCACATCCAACTATCTTTAGGTGAGAATCATCACCCAAGTACACCTTTCCACCATCAAACTCTTCATATTTTGAGAACTAATTTTGATGAGAGGTCATGTGAAAAGAAGCACGCGATTCTACTAACCACACATCATCAGATGCATGAGCTGCCAAAGATGCAATAAAAGAATCTCCATCTTCTTGATATTTTTCAGAAGCTGAATCTGATCCTTTCTTCTTCTTCTTCGGTTCTTTGCAGTCCCTCCGGAAGTGCCCAGATTTATCACAGTTCCAACATTTCACCTTGGACTTTCCAGGAATCTTAGAACTCCCACGGGATTTGGCTCTTCCCTTCTTTGACTTATTGTCATTCTGCTTTCCTTTGTTGTTGGATCTCCCATGAACAATAAGGGCTTCCTTAGATGAATCCGGAGTCTTTCTTTGCATCTCCTCAGATAGAAGCGAAGACACCACATCATCCATATGGAATGTGACTATAGTACTTTTGAGATCCATCACAAGATGGTCCCACGAATCTGGCAAGGAACAAAGTAGGGTCATACATCGATCCTCCTCCTCGATCTTGGCATCGGATGATGCCAAATGTGCAATCAATAAATTGAATGCATTGAGATGATCAGTTACAGATCCACCTTCCTCCATTCTTAAAGAATACAACTTCTTTCTCAGGAACACCTTATTCACCATAGATTTGGCTTGACACACAGACCCAAGCCGTGTCCACAAAGAATTTGTAGTAGTCTCATCAAGAACATTCAGAAGAATGACATCTGCTAGATAGAGTCTGATGAGACCCTTAGCCTTCTGATCCTTGATCTCCCAATCCGCTTGAGATATTGCTGCAAGTTTCACATCAAGTGAAGTAGCCTCCCATAGATTGCGGTCTTCAAGCATGTCTTCCATCTTGAGTTTCCACAACTCGAAATTAGTGCCATTAAATTTCTCCACCTCCATTCTACTGTATGAGGAACCTGCCATCTCAATCTGCAAATAAGATTCAGAATGCTCTGCACAAAAGAACTCCCACTCAACTTGAGATTAGCTCAAAAACCCTACCCAACAACTAGGATCAAAAGTTGATCAGGCTCTGATACCACTTGTAAGGAAACTCAGGTGCGGAAACAACTTCCTTCACTAATCTCTATAGGAAAGTATTGTGCAAATTCTTTTAAATCCTTACAATTTCAGATTTGTTAACTACTTTAACAATGATATTGAAGCCACATACCATGCATATAGAAAATAGAGAATGACACAATGATTTACCCTGGGGAAAACCTTTCGGTAAAAAACCCAGCACTCCAAAACCTGCACAATGTATTATCTTCAACACAATGGTTACAACACACTTGCAATGCAAGTTCTTTCAGGAGATAATCGACACTCTAAGATAAATCCAGTAGCACCAGATCATACCAACAATACACTCTTTTCATATCCTTTCTTGTAACCCTAAAAAACACTTATATCATGTGCTTTTCTTTTTAGGGCAACTTCCAAGGATAGCCGTATTAGGGTTTTACCATTCTCTGAGAAAATAGGAACCCTAAAATTTTTTTTAGGGCGATGCCCCAAACCCCAAAGTTGGGAACAAAGGAGGAAGAGTGTAAAGTACTCAACTTTATTAGTTGCCACATGTCTTGCATGTCTTCACCTGTCATTGAAATCTCCTAAAAATAGCTCTTACGTGTCATAGGAATCCATCATAACTGTTTCAGCCATGATCTCCTTACACACAATTCAAGATGTCGACACATCAAGTGGAGTGACACATCAACATGCCAAATAGACATGTACACTCACACTTAATTACATTATTTGCAAGAAAATACATTTTACAAAACAATAATAAAAATAGGAATTATCCAAGGTTGGGACACCTTATTCCTAACAGAGGATACGTTCATGTAGTTCTTAGGATTACAATCTAAAAAACACTTTAATCACGCAAGATAATTATTCATTTTTAAGCACCAATCGAAGTGTGTTTTAACTACCAAAAATAAATATAAGAAGTTGTGAAAACACGCAAGGTCTTCGACAAACATCTTGCAATAAACCCATTAGTAGTTTGTAATGCCTTTCTTCATTTCAACGTCCTGCAATAAATGCGTTAAATTTTTTATGATGGATTTCTCTTTATCTCAGCATCCTGCAAACCACTGTTAGGCTGTAATAAATAAGATAATCAGAGAAAAACAAAGCCCAAAACTTGTCAGCATTAAAAAAATAAAAAAAATCATAAATCTGATTGCATATTCAGAAAGTAGATAAAAAATATCGCACTTTAAAAAAAAATACACTAAAAAATGTTACCATATGAGCTCGTACGAGCTCTGGAAGTTGCGAAACGCAGGATTAGGCAGGTACAGTGATGAAAATCTACAATTTATGATAAATCTGTGACTAAAATCTAGAAACTAAGAAAAACCCAGAAATCTTCAGAAAATTCTACCCAAAATCAAAAAACATTTCACTCAATTTGGACCTAAAATGAGCAAGATATGATCATTTAAAGTCAGACTGCAAATTCAAAAAGCTCAATGGTGAAGGCTAAAATTTTTTCAAACCCTGCTGATGTCATCAACCTGCGAGTTTAAATTTGACGGTTTTTTGGCTGTCATAGAAGGTCATGGGGAATGATGGTTTGATGGCCGTCAAATTTAACATAGTGAAAAAAATCTGATTTTTTTTTCAAAAATCTGCCTTGAGCTACGTGTAGAAAAATCTAAAATCTACCTCAATTTCTGTGCAACGGGTTGTACGACCTCTTTGGGCAAAATATTTTTGCCACAAATTCAACTTTTGACAAGTATAGGCATGTTTATAGTCATTTTCAATCGAAACGATGTTCCGGACACAATGGTGCAGTCAGATTTGGCTCAAAATGAGAGCTTCAAAAACACTAAGAGAATAATAGACAGAAGATAGAAGAAATTTTCAAACTTGCTCCACGCTAAAACAAAGATGAAATGTGTTGTTTTACTTGCAAAATCAGAGTACAAACATGATCCAAGATTTTCAAAACTAATTCAAATGTGATGACAGAAATAGATGTTCTGCCCCACGGTGGGCACCAGAAATGTATGTGGTAAATTTGGCCTTGTTAATTCACCATACACTTCAACATAGTCCTTCTTCACCAGATACACACAAGACTGAATATGAGATTATCTATCTTGTCTGCCTGCATGATTCGACCTGTTGCCTTCTATCCAGATAGGGTTTTCAAAATTGCTCTCAGAACGAGAGTCTCACAACCATAGACCAATCTAGGAACAAAAGATTTTTCTTCATGAATGCAATGCACAATTATTCTAAGAATTGAAAGATGTAAGATAATCTAAGACATGATTGCAATGCAATTATTCTAGAAATTGAAACTATCTTATTGCAATAATGAAATTACTCTATATGAAATTATCAAGAAATGTGACAATAATTCAGTATTCTAACAATGCATAAAAAATGGGTGGGGTTTGAATGAGGAATGAGAGTTCTTTTATAGACTCAGAGGTGAGAAGAATAGAAACCTCCCTCTTTGAAATAAAACAGATAGAAAAGCCAGTTTAAATTAGAAAGCTTTCTTTAAAAGAAATCAATAAATTGTTTTCCCTTTTCTTTAACTATTTTCTTTCTTTGATTTAATTCTGTTTTATTTGATTTTAATCTATTTTATTTATGATTTTAATTGTTTTCTTTCTCTTTAAAGCAGAATTAATTCAAAGAGTCTATTTCTGAACAGAGATAAGATTTTTGAGAGACTATCCAATTAATTAAATAAATATGACCTCATAATCACTTTTTCTCAATTATCTAAACAATTAAATTCAATTATTGAAATGAGGATATTTATTTAATAATTAAATATTATTTAATTCCTTTTCATGTGTCTTAGCTAAAGAGGGTGAATTTAATTTAGTTAAAGTGCTAGGACTTTATAATTAAATTAATTCAATCATAGGGTTTATTTAGCCAATAGATACTTAGGAATTAAACATGATGTATGATTAATGCAGATTTAGGATTTTCTACATTTGACACTTAGGTCGAGTAGAGTCAGTTAAAACTTAGAATTGCCTAGTACAATAGGACTTCGATGATCTAGAAGAGTGACAAATGCAACAAAATTGGTTAGGGTTGCAAGTTGCCAATTTTGGGGTGTTACAATCATGATAGAAGAAAATATGTGGGCAAAGAAAAATCATGTTGCTAGGATCAAGCATAACGAATATTTTTTTTTAATCTCAAAATCACCAAAGTGGGCCTAATAGGCCCTAATAAAGCATCCAATTATGTGTGCTAATCTTTTAGGATGGTACACAACACAAAAAATGTAATTGTGACACTTTATAAACTAGTGCATTTACACTGCTTGAGTTTTTTTTCTAGAGTTTTACACTGTCCAAATTGAACCCAAATACTGAAAGTGGAAATAAATCTTAGAATTAGAACCTGAAAATATTACCAATGTGTACTGCTTTGGAGAATATAAACTTTTAACAAAAGAATAACCTCAATAAAAGGTCATATGTGAAAGTTATAGCCGTTTGAAGTTCACAAAATAAGGTTTGTCCTTCATATTTGATGAGAAAACTAAATTTCTAGAAAATTCAGATTACATGAGAGAAATTTGATTATAACATCATGAAGAGAGTGAAATTGTGCCTAATTTTTTTTTTAAAGAAATTTGTATTAAAGAGCGACTGAACACTTTCTCACTTGATATTGCTCTATAAAGTTCTAGTGCAAAAATGGAAAATTCAATGGAGAGGGGTGTAAATTTTCAAAAAATTAAACTTTTGCGAGGTTGGCCAACTGGTGATAAATTTGAAATATATCTAGTTGTACATGTCTCCAAATAAATTTGGAGATCCACCAAAATTGGAAGTATGTGCTAGCTAGTTTAAAAACTGTCAAATTAGAAACAATTGTTCAAACAGGCACCAAATGTGGTGGTGGAACCAAATTTGCAACACATAGATCAAAATTATAGTACATATACTAAGAACTCGATTGCATGTATAATTACAATACATTTCCAAAATCCTTGAAATTTGTTTTTATTTAGTTTTAATTTTAAAAGTTTTGATATAGAACTTTAAAAAAATTGCTTTTTAGTGGGGGCCCAAGGCAACACCCCACATCTTTTACAAAGGTTTGCATCAGGGGTTCTAACCCACATAAAACATGGAAGATGCTTGTTGAGGTGGGTAACATGGTACCCAAGAGTACCTTTAGGTACATGGTACGTGTAATATAATGCTCATGTACCTTTTATTTAACTTTTTTTATTTATACTTTTGAATTTATCTTTTTAATTTTAAAAACAATTTTTTCAATTCAAATAATATAGATCTCTAAAATTGTATAATAATAATAATAATAATAATAATAATAAAGAGTTGGCTTGAGGTTGTTGGTAGCTTCCCATGGTCTAGGATTCAAATCTGCTCCCAGATTAAATAGGTGGGACAACTTGTAGGTGGAGGATCTCACCCCTGGGCGATTAGTCTCGCCCTAGCTCGCACACGTACCTTAGATACAGGCTACTGGTTGCTGGACTAGGTCATGGGGATACCTTCACGCATTATAAAATAACTAAAATAAAATAAATAATGATAATAATAATAATAATTTAATAATAATAATATTTTAATGCATGAAACAATATTTTATTTAGAAAAAATATTTTACCATGTTTTACAAGTGGTTCATAGTGTCTACTTGCTAAATGTTTTATCTTAAAATATTATTTTCTTCAAAATATGTAGTATTTTATATTAAGTTTACCCTTTTAGCCTCTTAGACTCAATGGAAATATCCCTTTTGATTGAAAATGCACCAATTAAAAATCTGTACTGAATTTCTCCCAAATTTGAGAAGGGGCTTTTAGATTTGGAAGGTCTAATACCATGTAAGAGTCACTAATAGACTCGATCTCCTAGAATCACCTACAAAACCAAGATCAACCTTCTACATAAGAGAAATAGATTGGATGAAATGATTGAATATGGTACAATAATAGATTAATTATATTACCACACTCAAATTGACACAATATGTATCAACACTCCCTTGTATTGACAGAGTTGATATCCACTCATTTGAATTAGCTCATATGGGAGAGGTGAGTGTTGTTTATATAGTAGAATATGGACATATGATTCCAGAGGGATAATAACTCCCTAATACATGTATCATCCGAAATTGTATTCACATACAATGATATGCATATTTATTGTAATACCCTTTTTAGCTTGGTTGAGGTTGGGTATGGGTTTTTTTATTGTTTACATTTTGGTATAGTCTAGGTGGCTAGTTGGTACCTCTATCTTGTAATTTCATTTCTTTCTTCTTCATTGTCATATTTTTTTACCAATCAAGGAATGAGCATGGGTCATCTATAAACATCTTGATTATTTGATCAAGGATCAGCTGATTCAAATGATTAGAGATAAAAATTTCATTACAATTCACCTCTATCTATATAGAGGTCTTGGACAAAAAAAAGACTACTAAAACATATCATGAAATTTTACATGCAGGTTAAAAACTATGGAATATTATTTCAAATTAGATTTTTAACATACCTAGTTCAACTCAAACACAAACTCATATTCACATGTGAAAACTATACATGTAGTTTTCGTATGAAAAATTATGATGACATGTAGTTCTCATGAAATTACGGTTCTGGCATTACCACATGGGGTTCAATGAGTTGAAACCCACTTGCAACTGCAAAAATATAGGCCAAAAATAGTATAACCTACAAATCAAGACCTTACTCTTAAAAAATGATATATTTGAAAGAGAGGGACAAGAGCTCTA
The DNA here is from genome assembly GCA_018584345.1 of Thuja plicata. Taxonomy (NCBI): domain Eukaryota; kingdom Viridiplantae; phylum Streptophyta; class Pinopsida; order Cupressales; family Cupressaceae; genus Thuja; species Thuja plicata. The sequence goes on from MU225119.1 coordinate 1,557,158, forward strand.
GTAGCTTAGGGGATGCATTTTTGGGAAACATTTGGGATCCCAAAATGCCCCCATATCTTACACAAAAGAAATCATCTAAGGAGAGTGGAAGAAAGTCTTGTTCAAAAGAGATCCCTATTACAATGTCAAATTCAATACCATAATATTTCCAATTCCATCCATTATTTTCTAAAAATAGAAGAGTTCCATATCCGCACTCAAGGTAAATATTCCCACTCTAGGAAAAAAAAATATATTATTGAAAAATACCAAATTTTATAAACAGGGCTTGATAATTGTGAAAAATTAAAGCAAGACTCCACACTTTGGCCTACTCCACAAGTGAGAGAAATGGATTATTATATTGAAGAGATGAAAGGCTATGATCTAGAATTATTAGGAAATTTTGCTGAGTTTTGGGATAAAGGCAAAGTGACCATTGAATGCATCTCTTTTGTGGTTTCTATCGAGTCTATTATTGTTGTGACTTATCTGTTGGCAGACATGATGAGTTTTACTAGAAAATCTAAAGTACATTATAAATAGGATTTCAAGAAAATTCTCGAGCCTAGAGAAACAATTCTTCATATATGAAACAAATTCACCCTTGAAGAGCTCTTGGGAGAATTAATAGATGCAACTTTTGTGCTTATTAAATTCATCACACTTTAAGGTAGATTCAAATGTTTCCACTCCCATCTCTTCCCTATGGTCAATCACTTCAAGCATGAAATTAAACTTAATTTCCCTTTCTATATTTTTACTATCCCAATCTATTATGAAATCTAAAACCCATAGGAGCCCCACTATGAACCAGAGTTTGATCCTTTGCATGTATAATTTTCATTTATCTCTACCGCTAAGTTAGGATCTAATTCTTCCCAGATCATTGTTCAACTTTGTAATTAGAAGGAAAGTAAAAGTGTTTCCCCTTCTACCACTATCACTCCTCCTAGCTTGACTAGGATTAACCCTCAAAGAAAGGCCAAGATGAAATCTTTGGGCAAAGAGAAAATTATTGAGGAAACTATCATTGTCTCTAAAGATTCTTTGTCTCCTTAGTTTAATGAGTTTGAGTGGACCCCTAAAAATACTCCCTTAAATCATTTCAAGTAGACTCAAAACCCCCCTTCTCCTTTTTCTAGCCCCCTTCCCCTAAAAGAGAACTTGATCCCTCCATAGAATGTTTCTCTTCTATATTCTTACAACCCCACTCCTGAAGATGATTTACCTGGCTACCCTCGTGTGGAAAAACTGGATAAATTGTTTATCCTTTATAACTGCCATAATTCCATCATCAGATGGATCATTGCACAACTTCATACAAGTAAGAAAAAGATCAATATACTGAAATCTATTTTTGAGGTTATGGTGTAGGAGCACCTAGAGAACTTAGGGTTAAAATCCCCTAAGAACATTTTGGTTTGTTTAATTTTGGTTTGTAAGGTGTTTGTTCATTTTCTCTTGTGATGACCGAGTGCAAAATGGGTCAGATTGGTGAAGAAACACTCTAGTTTCCTAGTTGCTTGTTTTTAGTTTAGTTGTGTATTTTTGAGGTAGTTTGTAAGGCTCTGGAAATCCAACCAAGGCATTAGCAACGTTAAATAAGTGCTTAGTAATACTGATGCTCGGTATTGGTTTTTGATAAGAATGGTGCTTGGTAATACTGACAATCAGTAATACTGATGCTCGATAAAATGGGTGCTTGGTAATATTGATACCCAGTAAATATATTGCTCGGTACAAAGGGTACTCAGTGCTGGTGCTCGATATGTATTACTGCTGCTCGGTAAAAGCAGTTACGATGACCTAGAAAAAGTGGATCTTATTTTTAGTGGATAGTATGGTCAGTTCTAACGATTCTTGAAAATATGCTTTTGAATTGAGTGGGAAGTTAAGGCTATTCCAATGATGGAAAAAATATAAAAATATCTCGCAAGCCTTCATTCAGAGAGGTTAGAGATAGAAAGTCGATAGAGAACTGAAGAGAGAGTTGGAGAAGAAGTTCAATTTTTTGTATGGTTTTCTTATTTTACAGTTAATGAAAAGTTGCATGTTGTGTGTTTAATCATTGCGGTTTATTCTATGTACAAGTAGTGTAAGTTTTGTTTTCATTTTGAGAGTTGTAAGTTTATGGCCCGTTCTCGGTTTTAAATCTAAAATGGCTCCTCAAGATTCTTGAATCCATGGTGAGAACCATGTGTCTAGATGGAATTCGATAGGACCCTCAGTATATAGTTTTCTTTTCTTTATTTCTTGTTGAAGAAGTGATAGTCATGATCTTAGTGTTCTTACCCTAGGAAAGCTCGGTGATAGTCTGGTTTGGGAAGAAAGTGATAAGCATGTTATGAGTGCATTGACTAAATCAGTTGGTTTAGTCAAAATTAGTCTATCATTGTAGGTTCATGGAGCATGGAAGAATTATTTAGTTGGTGGGAATTGGGTCTTAAGAAGGAGGTTAAGTCCTTAGTGACTTACTTTGACTTAGGGTTTAAGAATACCCTAGGAGGTCAAAGAAAGAGACCTCAAAGCATAGTCAGGCTAATTCTGTAGAGAAGGATCCCATTCCACATCATATTGGTATCAGAGCCCAAAGATTGGGCTTGTGTTGTTTGAGTATTATCTTCAAACGAGTTTGTAGATTCATGCAAAATGGTGACCAATGATGAGTTGTTAAAGAATTTAGAAGAGCATAAAGAGGATAATAGACTCCTGAAGGAACAGTTGGCCGAAATGGAAACTAAGTTAGAAGAAGTGTAGCTTAGGACTGTAGTAGTCAGTGATCTAATGAGAGAAACCAATGGGAAGGGTAAATTAGTGGTTGAAGAAGACATAATACTAGAGCCAGACCCTGTACTTCAAGAAGAGCCATTCTTGATATCTTTGAAAGAAATGAGTGGTAATTCCTTGGAAGGTGTGCCTTTGTTCAGTGGAAAGATGGAACTAGAAGTAGTCATGGAGTGGATAGAAGGTCTTGAGAATCACTTTGAGTATGATAATGTGATCGAAGCTCAGAAAGTTAAAATAGCCAAGACAAGATTAAGAGGAACTGCTCTCACTTGGTGGAAGTTTGTCCACTATGAAAGGACCAAAGAAGGGAAGAATCATATAACTATTTGGAAAGGTATGGTGACTAAAATGAGGGAAAATTATCTTCCTAATGATTATGAAGTGTAGTTGTTCAAGAAAAGACAGAATCTAAGACAAAAAGACTTAGAGGTCAGTACCTATATAGAAGAATTTCACAAGTTATGCTTAAGATCACATGTACTGGAAGAATAGAGCCTAAAAGTGGCTAGATATCTGAACGGTATCAAATGAAGTATCCAAGAGGAAATTAGTCTCTTAAGCCCCAAGACAGTACATCAATGCTATCAGCTAGCTCTTAAAGTGGAAGAGAAGTTCAAAAGAAGAAAGATTAAAATAGTAGAGGAAGAGGAAGAGACAATAGAAGCCAAAGAGGAGGATTTGGAGGAAGGAATTTTGAGGCAAAAAGTTAGAGTGAGTCCAAACTCCCTGATAATCAAGGAGAATCTAGTAACACAAGAGGTGGTTATAATTGAGGAAGAGGTTCAAATAATAGTTTAGGAGGAAGAATCAATAACTAGGGAAGAGGATCTTATTTGTCTTCAATGAAGTGCTACAACTATCAACAATTTGGGCATCCTTCCTATAGGTGTCTTGAGAAGGGTTCTACATCACAAGGACGAGAGAAAAGAATCAATTATGTGCAAGAAGAGTCTTGTAGTAGTAGGACAACATAAGTCACCCTAGATTCTGAGATAGGGGAGAATTTGATGATTCACAGAGCACTCCTCAAAGAGCCCATTAAAGAAGAACCGAGCCAAGGAAGATCTTTGTTTTGAGTCAAATGCAAGGTACTTGGTAAGGTTTGTAAAGTTATCATAGATTCTAGTTCTATTAATAACATATTTTCTATGGAATATATTGAAAAGTTAAAGTTGAAAAGGGTTCCTCCTACTAACCCTTACAGAGTTACTTGGTTGAATAAAGATCAACATGTATTAGTTAATGAGAAAGATTGGGTGGAATTTTCCATAGGGAGGTAGAAGGACTGAGTTTTGTGTGATATCCTACCCATGAATGCTTGTCATCTATTTTTGGGTAGACCTTGGTAGTTTGACAGAGCTGTAGTGCATGATGGAGTGAATAATTCCTATTTCTTTAAGAAAGATGGAGTGGCTTTCAAGATACAGTCAATCTTAGAAGGAGGTGAAGCAAAGAAAGGGGGTCCTGGGTAAAAGCACAAAATTATGTCACATTTCAGGACCACTTATCAGCACAACTAAATTTGAGTATTTCTAAATAAAAATTAATTCTCGTCAAACATATGGTCTAGCTAGATTCATTCTAGCTAAGCTAGATAAGTGGTTAAACTTTTCCAATTGGAAATGTCTATTAAATGCATGTTTTATACCAATTACCAAAGAAATAAGATTATTTCAAAAAATTGATGTTTCAATAACCCATACTCATTTTAATGATATTTTTAAAAAATATAAAAAAATACCCTTTTGTAGAGCTAAGAGTCAAGATTATTGTCATATAAAGTTTATAGTATTTTTGTTAGATCTAATATATTATAATTTCAAAATACAAAAAGTAGGTATTTTAACATTTGAGAAGATGTTGCTTCAAATAAATTAAAAAAATAGTAAATCATATCAAAAAAATTTAAAATTTATATTTAAAACTAGAGGAAAGAGTCTTCTTCAAGAATATGTAATTTTTTTTCTGAATGATGTAGATTTGATAGGGGAAATTTGGTGGGAGATGAAAACTATCGATTTTAGATAAGTTCAACTTTGAGCAGTTATAATGGAGAAAATATACATTGAAAACCAATCTTTCTTCTTTTCTGCACTATCTATACATTTTATCTATAACATATTTTGAAATCAGAGGAAAAATAGATTATTTTCATATACTTGTTTGGTGGGAACTAGACCCAAGATTTTCAACAGTTTTTAGCAATTGAAAAATGGACTTCAAAAATTAAAAAACTATGTCAATTCTTGTTCAAATTTTTTTAAAACAATTATAGGTAAAAACTTCATCCATTTTTACACATTTCATTAGTTTACATCATCCTTAAATTCTAAATACAAATGCCAAATTTTATGTCATTAAATTTGAATAGCTTGCATGTTGTGGTCATTTTCCTTTATAAAAGTGTGACACACGTTTGTACTTTTACCCTCCTAACATACTACTGGTAGCAGAGAAAGAGTTCTTGAAGAAATTAGAGGAAGAAGATGGAGTTGGCTTTGCTTTGGTTCTAAAACTGAAGGATAAAATAGTTAGAAAGGGCGAAGAGTCACCTTTGGAAATCAAAGAGTTGTTAACTCAATTCCAAGCCATAGTTAGTGATGTTCAACCAGCTACCGTACCACCTAAGAGGACTATAAGTCATCAGATTGACTTCATTCCAGGAACCTCAATTTCAAACAAAGTTTCTTATAAAATGACCCCACAACAAAATGTAGAAATTACTAGCCAAATTCAAGAGTTACTTGACCAAGGGTTGATTAGAAAGAGCATAAGTCCATGTGTTGTTCCCACAATTCTAGCCCCAAAGAAGGGTGGTACTTGGAGGTTGTGTACTGATTTGAGGGCCATAAATAGGATTACTATCTGGTATAGGTTACCAATACCTAGGATAGAGGATTAAATGGATTGTCTTGGTGGAGCTAAGTATTTCTCCAAAATAGATCTTAAGAGTGGGTATCACCAGATAAGAATAAAAGGTGGAGATGAGTAGAAGACTGCTTTTAAGACTACCGAGGGACTCTATGAGTAGCTAGTGCAGGATCACCTAGGCAATCCTCAAATCCCTAGTGTTTTGGTTTGTATCTAACCTTAGCCAAGTCAGAGTGTGTGTTTTCTTAAGGTCTTAGAAGGCCATGTTATGTATGTGACTAGGTGAATTAGTGTTAGTCCTAAGTTCACTTTTAATCTTTGTTAGTTGCTTTTAGTAGGTTAGTCCTAAATTTGTTCTAAAGTGGGAAATGGGTCCTAATTGTGTCCTAGACCCATGTTGGGTGCAAAATATGCTTCATGAGTCATTAATGAGTTTATTTCATCAAACTAAATGGGTTAGAGGCCCTAGTTTGTAGCTTGCATGATAAATGCAAAAGATGCTAAAAGTGTCATGACAACATTTGAATCTTTTTGCAAATGTTGCATGCAACTCGAAAACATTGGATCCCCTCAATTATAGTTGTGGGAATTTATTGCAAATGGAATAAAATGGCGGAGAAGGAATCTTTAGACACTCTATGTCTCGTTTCCCAACATATAGTGAATGTATGTATTTTTGGAGAGCAAGAAAAGAAGTTTTTGTGAAAATAGTGCATAGTCGACTACTTTGCAAGATTTTGGTGTTTGAATGGATTGAATCTTGAGATCTAACTATGGATTCATGTTCTAGGGATTTTTATAATACTTTTTCATTTAGAGTGTTAATCATTTTGAGTTGATCTTTTAGTTGTAGGAAAATATCTTCTAATTAGGTAGTCTTTTGGTCTCATTCAAACAGTTTTTGGTTTCATGGCTCCCCCATGAAATTCAACCATGAAAAACACAAAATGTTGAGTGAAATGATTAGGGGAGCCACTATACATAGTGTATATAGAGGTAGGAAGTTAGGAGAGGTGTTTAGCTATTTATAAGGTCATGCCCTAGGCGAGTTAGGACAACCTGGTTAGGAGTATGAGAGGGATAAATCTATTTGTAGAGACAAGTGAATGTAATTGAGAACTGAACCAAGTGTGGTATCAATGTTTTTAGGGTCTCATAGGTCCCTAGTGTCGATCTTAGAGCCCAACCAATCCATCTGGATTGAGTTTTGAGGATAAATCAGAGAGTTGCTAGTAGAGAGCCAAAATAGGCCTAAATGCCCTACTTTCTAGGACAGTGATGTACAGACAGTTTGGGAACCCTAGACCTTAGAAATATTTTAGGTCTCCCAAAAGGTTATTTGGATCTCTAATTGGTTTTTGGGGTTGTTTGTGAGTTATGAGAGTTAATCTGGAAAAACCCTCTAGATAGGGCTAATAGGATCATTAGGCCTAATAAGACAGTTTGAAGGCAAATAGTGAACTCGACTAAATTGGGTTTGAAGACTTATGGGATTGGAGTTGTATAGATGCATAATGAACATTCCAAGCCTATACATGGCCCTTGTAGCAAGAGAGAAGTTTGTATGAAGAACTTGGCATTGGTATTCTTCAAGCCATAAGAAAGCATTGAGACAAAGCTAAGAGGTAGTTGTCCCTTAGAGTGAAGCACAAAATTGAAAACTCCTAAAGAAGAGTTATGAGTGGTCTTAGGTTCAGTACCTACAGACTAGAGAGGTCCTAAAAATTTATTGGGATCCTAATGAGACTAGGGAGAGTCAAAATTAGTCTAGAGCATTGTGCAAGCACACTTCTAAGGTTACTTCTATCAGATTGGTATCAGAGCCTCTTTTGATCAGGCTTGTGGTTAATGTTACAACCAGGGAGTCCATTGGAGAGTCAACAATAGTGAATAATGCTGAATTAGAAAAGAAATTAGATGAAAAAGAGGAGGATAATAGACTACTCTGAGATAGGCTTGCTCAATTGGAGCAAAAAGTGGATGAAGTTTATGTGAAGGAAGATGAAGTGAAGGACATAGTGGAAGGGAAAGGCAAAGAGATTTCCCTTGAAGATGAAGTCCCTAAAGCTGATCCTATCCTAAACAAAGAACCATTCTTGAAAGCCCTAAAGGCTATGAGTGGTAAAGCATTAAAAGAAATTCCCATTTTCAGTGGAAAAATGGAACCAAAAGTAGTCCTTGATTGGATAGAGGGACTAGAGAACAATTTTGAGTGTTATAGTATCACAGAGGCTCAAAAAGTGAAGGTTGCTAAAGAAAGATTGAGAGGGTCTTCTCTCACTTTGTGGAAGTTCATCCAAGATGAGAGAGAGAAGGAAGGAAAGAATCTCATTGCTTCATGGAAAGCTATGGTAGCAAGAGTAAGAGATGCTTACATCCCTGAGGATTATGAAATTTAGTTACACAAGAGAAGAAAAGGTCTAAGACAGAAGGACCTAGATGTCAAATCATACATTGAAGAGTTTCAAAGACTTTGTATGAGGTCAAGGGTGGTAGAATATGAGAAAGTGAAAGTATCAAGGTATCTTAATGACCTAAAATGGACCATTTAAGATGAGACAACTCTTTTGACTCCAGACACAGTTCAGAAATGCCACCAAATTGTTGTCAACGTGGAGGATAAGTTGAAGAAGAAACAAGACACCAATACGTCAAGAGGAAGGGGTAGAGGAAGAGACACTAGAGGACAAAGAAGTGGTTATGGAGGAAGAAGCTCTAATTCTAAAGGACAATCAGAGACTAATCTCACTAAAAAACATGAAGGAAACTTCAATAGGGGAATTTCAATCAGAGGGAGGAACTCTAACAATAGAGGAAGAGGCAGTAGCCAAGGGAGAGGCAACTATTTTGCCAACATGAAGTGTTATCACTGTAATCAGTTAGGACATCCAGCTTATAGGTGTCTGAAGAAGGGAAATACCTCTCAAGGGGGTGACAAAAGAGTGAACTATGTTCATGAAGAGACAAGTGGGAACAAGAACCCTGAAGTGCCATTGGAATCAGAGGAGGGAGAAAACCTTATGATGAGGAGAACTGTGATAAAAGAACCAGTAAAGGAAGAAAGAAGTCAGAGGAGAGCACTATTTAGAGTAAAGTGTAAAATGATGGGAAAGGTGTGTAGAGTCATCATATACTTGGGATCAACTGACAACATAGTGTCAGAAGAGGTAGTCAGTAAACTAAAAATGACAAGGATACCCCACACCAATCCTTATAAGGTCACTTGGCTAAACAAAGGGAAACATGTCCTAGTTAATGAGAAAGCTTGGGTGGAATTATCCATTGGGAGATATAAGGATAAATTTTTATGTGATGTATTACCTATGGACACATGTCACTTTCTCCTAGGTGAACCATGGAAATTTGACCGGATGGCCATGCATAATGGAGTGAAAAACTCACACACCTTCAAGAATGAAAGTGTGACATACAAAATCCAGTCATTTTTGGAGGATGCAAAAGTGAAGTCTACTGGTCCCAATGTTCTCATGGTGGGTGAAAAGGAGTTCTTAGAGACTCTAGATGAGGGAGAAGGAGTTGGCTTTGCATTGGTGTTGAAGCCGAAGGAAGTTGTAGACAAACCAGAGAAGAGGACAGAGCTGCCAAAAGAAGTTCAGGAGATGCTAGTAAAGTATCAAGGGATAGTGAGTGATGGAAAACCATCCACCTTACCACCTAAGAGGTTAGTAAGCCACCAAATAGACCTAATCCATGGATCTACCCTACCCAATAAGGCAGCCTATAAAATGACTCCCCAACAGAATGAAGAGATTGCTAGACAAATCCAAGAAATTTTAGAACAAGGTCTTATAAGAAAGAGCATTAGCTCTGGTGTCGTACCTATAGTCCTAGCACCTAAGAAAGGGGGAACTTAGAGGTTATGTACAAAATCCAAAGCAATCAATAGGATTACCATTAGGTATAGGTTCCCTATCCCTAGGATAGAAGACCTAATGGACTGTCTAGGAGGAGCTAGATACTTTACAAAAATAGACCTAAAAAGTGGCTATCATCAGATAAGGGTAAATGAAAGGGATGAGTGGAAGGTAACCTTCAAAAATACAGAAGGAATGTATGAATGGCTTGTCATGCCATTTTTCCTATCAAATGCCCCATCAAATTTCATGAGGTTGATGAATGAGGTACTTAAAGACTACATTGGAAAGTTTGTAGTGGTGTACTTAGATGACATACTCATCTTTAGTAAAACAAGAGAAGAGCACCTCAAACACTTAGAATTGGTTTTTAAGAAGCTGCAGAAGGAGAAGTTGATGATCAACTTAGAAAAGTGTGAGTTCATCAAGATAGAGTTGGTGTACCTTGGTTTTGTGCTATCACAAGGTAACTTAAAAATGGATCCAAGCAAGGTTGAGGCCATCATCAACTAGCTTACTCCAAGAACAAGCACCAAGGTAATAAGATTTCATGGCCTTGCACAATAATATAGGAAGTTTATCAAATATTTTAGTGCAATATGTGCTCCTATGTTAGATACAATCAAAGGGGGCATGAAGACTAAATTTGTTTGGAATGAGCAAGCTAATAATGGTTTTGAGCTACTGAAAAAGAAGATTGCAACCCAACCAATTTTGGTGTTGCCAAGTTTTGAAAAATTGTTCACAGTGGAGTGTAATGATAGAAATGTGGAAATTGGAGTTGTCTTAAGCTAGGAGAGAAGACCAGTGGCTTTCCATTCATAGAAGTTGAGTAAAGCTAAGAAGAAGTATTCTTCTTATGACCTAGAGATGTATGCTCTAGTCCAGTCATTGAGAAAATGGAGGCATTATCTATTGCCAAAGGAGTTCATTGTATATTTGGATAATCAAGAATTGAGTTTCTTGAACTCACAAGATAAATTGAGTCATAAGCATGGGTAAAAGTAAAAACCTGTGTCACACTTTTATAAAGGAAAAGGACCACGACATGCAAACTGTTCAAATTTAATGGCATAAAAAGTGGCATTTGTATTTAGAATTTGAGGATGATGTAAACTGATGAAATGTGTAAATATGGATTAATTTTATTGCCATAATTGTTTTTTAAAAAATTGAACAAGAATTGATATAGTTTTTTAATTTTTGAAGTCCATTTTTCAATTGCTGAAAAATGCTAAAAATCTGGGGTCTAGTTCCCACCAAACAAGTATATGCAAATAATATATTTTTCTTCTGATTTCAAAATATGTTATAGATAAAATGTATAGCTAGTGCAGAAAAGAAGAAATATTGATTTTTTAGTTTATATTTTCTCCGTTATAAATACTCAAAGTTGAACTTTTTGAAATCGATAGTTTTCATCTCCCACCAAATTCCCCTATCAAATCTACACCATTTAGAAAAAAAATTACATATTCTTGAAGATGACTCTCTCCTATAGTGTTAAATATAAATTTTAAATTTTTTTGATATGATTTACTATTTTTTAATTTATTTGAAGCAACAAGTCTGTGCAGGATCATGGTATGCCAAAAAGTGGCGATGTGAAAAAATTAGTTTTTCATTCATCCAAAAGTGCACCCAAAAGTTTGTTAACTTTTGAGTAGGCCTAGGTGTCAGTACACCTGGCCAAGCCAAAAGCCAAAGCTAAAGCATTATAAGATGTCTGATAATATCTAATGTCCGATATTATCATCATCCGATAATATTGGACATTCGATAATATCAGACATCTGATAATATCGGATATCCGATATTCATCAGTCATAATATATTATTGTCCATGGCTGTGTTCAACTTTGAAAACATTAAAGAAGCGAAGTAGCCGAGCCCCTGATGCAGGAGCATCCTGGGTGTAAGGGCAATCTTGCATCACCCAAAAATATGTGTTTTTCTATTCAATAAGGGCTATTTTGTACAAAGCTGCTATTTTGGAAACTTACTATTTTTAGTAAGTTGGT
>MU225119.1:1585918-1597136 GCA_018584345.1 Thuja plicata
GACCCCATAACCCCTTTTGACACATTAAAATGCTCAAGTGTGTCCTAAGGGGTCCCGCAACCCCTTGGGACACACTTGAGCATTCAAATGTGTCAAAATGGGTCATGGGGTCTTCCTAGGGGTCCTAGTACACCTTATCACATACTAGAACCCCTACAAAGACCCCATGATCCCTTTCAACCCATTTGAATGCTCAAGTGTGTCCTAAGGGGTCGTAGGAGCCCTTGGGACACACCTGAGCATTTAAATGAGTCAAAAGTTGTCATGGGGTCCTCCTAGGGGTCCTAGTATGCCTTATCACATACTAGGACCCCTAGGAAGACCCCATGAGCCCTTTCAACCCATTTGAATGCTCAAGTGTGTTCCTACAGATTCTGTTCTTACAACTTTTTCACATAAGGTTGATAAGATGTTCAACTTTTTATGTCAAGTTGACTAACCCTGATTTTCTAATTTTTCATTGCCACTTAAGGCCATAGCTTGGTATACCATGATCCTACACATACCCCAACATCTTCTCAAATGTTAAAATACCTACTTGTTGTATTTTGAAATTATAATATATTAGATCTAGTCTAAATACTATAAAATTTATATGACAATAATCTTGACTCTGATCTCTACAAAAGGGTATTTTTTATATGTTTTAAAATTATCATTAAAAAGAGTAGGGGTTATTGAAACATCGATTTTCTAAAATAATTTTATTTCTTTGGTAATTGGTATAAAACATGCATTTAATAGACATTTCCAATTGGAAAAGTTTAACCACTTATCTAGCTTAGCTATAATGAATCAAGCTAGACCATATGTTTGAAGAAAATTAATTTTTATTTAGAAATACTCAAATTTAGTTGTGCTGATAAGTGGTCCTAAAACGTGACACAACTTTGTGCTTTTACCCGCATATGAAGTGGGTTGAATACCTGCAAGCATACACATTCAACATCAAACACAAGAAGGGGTTGCACAATAAAGTTGCAGATGCTTTGAGTAGAAGAGCATTGACCATTCAAGAAATCCAACTGCAGAGTATGGGAATTGACAACTTTAAGGACCTGTATGATGAAGATGAGGACTTTGCAGACATCTACAAGGTAGGTCAAGAGTATACAAACTACTTTCATAGTCAATACTCTGAGTACACTTTGTAGTCTAGTCTATTGTTTAAAGGGAGTCAGTTATGTGTCCCTAGGGGGTCTATTAGAATGAATTTCATACAAGAGAAACACAATGGTGCACGTAGTGGCCATTTTTGGATTAACAAAACTCAAGAGTTAGTCCAAAGATTCTATTTTTGGCCCAAGATGAATTTGGATGTGAAAAGATATGTAGAAGGTTGTGTTATTTGTCACAAGGCCAAAGGAACATCTACAAATGCAGGCCTATATCAACCTTTGCCCATTCCAACCAGACCACGGGAATGTCTAAGCATGGACTTTGTATTAGGTTTTCCCAAGACTAGACAAGGAATGGATAGTGTCTATGTGATTGTAGAAATATTTAGTAAAATGGCACACTTTGTACCTTGCAATACAACCAATGATGCTAGTCAGATAGCTTCTTTATTCTTCAAGGAAGTTTTTAGAATTCATGGTTTACCACTGAGTATAGTGTCTGAAAGAGACACCAAGTTCATGAGCCACTTTTGGAAGACTCTTTGGCATAAGTTGGGAACCAACTTATCATTTGGATCTACCTACCATCCACGGTCAGATGGCCAGACAGAGGTAGTAAATAGGAGCCTTGGAAATCTCCTAAGATGATAAACAAAAGAGTATGTTCAGACATGGGACCAACTCATAGGCCAAGCTGAATATGCCTACAATGACACTATGAATAGGACTATAGGGAAAATTCCTTTTGAAATTGTCTATGGAATTCATCCTAGAGGCATTCATGAAATCAGAGAACTCAAGGATGGAGCTAAAGGAAGTGGATATGCTGAGGATTTTTCATGTGCTATGCAAGAAGTTCATGACATAGTCAAGAAGACACTCACTGAGAATAACAAGAAGATCAAGCATAAAGTGGATGAGAGAAGAAGGGATGTCCAATTCAAGGTTGGAGATTTAGTAATGGTTCACCTCAATAAGGAAAGGCTTCAAAAGGGAACACCTCATAAAATTCAGATGAGAATAATTGGTCCATGTGTCATACTAGCCAAGTATGGAGCCAATGCCTACAAGGTGGAACTTACAGAGGATTTGGGTTTATCACCAGTATTTAATGTTGCAGACTTGGTACTGTACAAAGGCCCAATCCCTGATGTTGATCAGAGTTTGAATGAAGTAATCCAGGAGGTTGAAGAACTACATTTTCCATCTACACCAATCAAACAAGTAGAGACCATTCTGGATTCTAGAGTTTATAAGAAGACCAAAAAGGAGTATAAGGAACACTTGGTAAAATGGAAAGGAAAACCTGATGCAGATGCACTATGGATCAAGGAAATTGAGTTTAAGAAGTTGGGGGTTGATACCAACTTACTCAATCCAAGGGTGGAATGAAGTCTTTTGTTTAGGGGAGGATGGTGTAGGAGCACCTAAGTAATCCTCAAAGCCCTAGTGTTTTGGCTTGTATATGAACTTAGCCAAGTTAGAGTGTGTGTTTTCTTAAGGCCTTAGAAGGTCATGTTATGTGTGTGATTAGGTGAATTAGTGTTAGTGCTAAGTTCACTTTTAGTCTTTGTTAGTTGCTTTTAGTAGGTTAGTCCTAAATTTGGTCTAAAGTGGGAAATGGGTCCTAATTGTGTCCTAGACCCATGTTGGGTGAAAAAGATGATTCATGAGTCATTAATGAGGTTAGTTCATCGAACTAAATGGGTTAGAGGCCCTATTTTGTATCTTGCCTGATAAATGCAAAAGATGCTAAAAGTTGTCATTACAACATTTGCAACTTTTTGCAAATGTTGCATGTAACTCGACAACATTGGATCCCCTCAATTATAGGAGTGGGAATTGATTTCAAATGGCCTAAAACTATGGAGAATGCATCTTTAGACACTCTATGGCTCATTTCCTGAGGTAGAGTGAATGTATGTGATTCTTGGAGAGCAAGAGAGGAAGCTTTTGTAAAAATAGTGCACAGTTGACTACTTTGCAAGATTTTGGTGTTTGAATGGATTGGATCTTGAGATATAACTATGGATTCATGCTTTAGGGACTGTTATAAGACTTTTTAATTTAGAGTGTTAATCATTTTGAGTTGATCTTTTAGTTGGAGGAAAATATCTTCTAATTAGGTAGTCTACTGGTCTCATTCAGATAGTTTTTGGTTTCATGGCTCCCCCATGAAATTCAACCGTGGAAAACACAAAAGTTTGAGTGAAATGATTAGGGTAGCCACTATAAATAGTGTATATAGAGGTAGGAAGTGAGGATAGGTGTTTATCTATTTATAAGGTCATGCCGTAGGGGAGTTAGGACAGGCCAGTTAGGAGTATGACAGGGATAAATCTATTTGCAGAGACAAGGGATTGTAATGGAGAACTAAACCAAGTATGGTCTCAGTGTTGTTAGGGTCTCATACATCCCTAGTGTCAAGATTAGAGCCCAACCAATCCATCTGGATGGAGTTTTGATAATAAATAAGAGAGTTTCTAGTAAAGAGCCAAAATAGGCCTAAAAGCCCTACTTTCTAGGACAACGATGTACAGATAGTTTGGGAACCCTAGACCTTAGAAATATTTTAGGTATCCCAAAAGGGCATCTATATCTCTAATTGGTTTCGGGGGTTGTTTGTGAGTTATGAGAGTTAATCCATAAAAACCCTTTGGATAGGGCTAATAGGATCATTAGGCCTAATAGGATAGTTTGAAGGCAAATAGTAAACTCGATCAAATTGGGTTTGAAGACTTATGGGATTGGAGTTGTATGGATGAATAATGAACATTCCAAGCCTATGCATGGCCCATGTAGCAAGAGAGGAGTTGGTATGAATAAATTGGCATTGGAATTCTTCAAGCCATAAGAAAGCATTGAGACAAAACTAAGAGATAGTTGTCCCTTAGAGTGAAGCACAAAATTGAAGACTCCTAAAGAAGAGTTAGGAGTGGTCTTAGGTTCAGTACCTATAGAATAGAGAGTTCCTAAAGAGTTATTGGGATCCTAAGGGGACTAGGGAGAACAAAACCTAGTCTAGAGCATTGTGTAAGCACACTTCTAAGGTTATTTCTATCAGTGGCTTGTTATGCCTTTTGGGTTATCCAATGCCCCAAGCACATTTATGATATTAATGAATGAAGTGTTGAAGGAATTCATTGGAAAATGGGTTGTGGTGTACTTATATGATATTATAGTGTTCAATAAAAATAAGGAGGATCATCTTAGACATTTGAAAATGGTTATGCAAAGACTGCATGAGGAGAAGTTGACAATTAACTTAGAGAAGAGTGAGTTAATGAAGCAAGAACTAGTTTAACAATGCGAACGCCATTACTACCTCACCAAATGTTCTCTAGGGCACTTGATCACCCAAATAACCAAAGGTGTTGGGAGCATGATGAATGGGGGTATGGTTGATCCCGTACATCTGGTTTCCTCAACCATCGACTGCTCACCTGTGGGTTGCCTTGGTGTATCTTCGGTCCCTTGGACTAGTGTCTTCTCCCACTTGGGCTCCTTTTGTGTTTCATCTCAGACCTCTTGCTCTGACGCAAATTATTCTTCTAGGATTTCCTTTTCTGTGGGGATGTCTCCTTTATCTTGAGCAGCGATCTCTTCAACCGCGTGATCAATATCCTCATGCAAATTCATGAGTTCATCCACCCCAAACACATCATCAAAATCATCATGTGGGGGAGGGCTATCGGGAATCTCCTCAAGTTTGGGGGAGTCTGAACTAACATCAAATGGAGGCATATTTGGCATACTAGGGCTAGCAAATGTGCTTGGAGTAGGGGTCACCTTTTTCTTCTTCTTTCTCAACAATGGGACCCTAGTCTCCAAAATACTGGTAGACTATGCCTCGATGAAAGTCTGTCTACTCATCATCAAAGCCAATGATGGGGAACCCACTGGGCAAACAGAGGCCATTAGAGTTACGAGGAGATTGGAGGATATCTGTGTGTTTATCTGCTAGCTAGAAAACCTTTCCAACTCCATTTGTTTCTATAGTTGTACCATTATGGGAGTTGGGCTATGGGGAGGTGCCTTAGCTGGGGTACCTTCTTTTTATTTCCCCTTACTTGTGCTAGGTTTGGTGGCGGCAGTGAAAGATAGAGTGGTCCTTTTGATAATTGATCCCTTCTGAGTGCTTTTAGGACACGCCCAAGAAAAATACTTGTGACTGGCCTCCAAAATTGGGTGGCATACTCCCTCAATTGTCAAGTCTTCTGGGGTGGCCTAATCCACTGGAGGGAGAGCCAACTTGTCTAATCCCTATCTTTTGTATGCTGAGTCTTCTAGCGGTCCATCATCTAAAAAAACCTTCAAAAAATTTTGAAGGCCAAGTGCCTTCATGAGTCCCTTGGACATCCATGAATGTTGACAGACCCAGAGATCAAAACTGTCTTGACAGTCCACCCAGAAATCTTCAATATCTTCTTCATGCGGCGGGGATGCTCGGGGAAGTGCCAAGGAAATATTTCCTAGAGGATCATAATTATTCCTGGCATGGTGGAATTCCACCAGTCCTAGGCTCTTCAATTCACTATCTTCCTCCCTTGCTATGGCGAGGCTGCACGTATAATTCTCGCACAAAACTGGGAATGGGACATTAATGACCTTCTTCAATGTGAAGAAGGCGTGTAGGTCCATGATCTTCCGGTAGAACTCCAAAAGAATTATTCTATCCCCACAATACCAAGGAAGAAGGTAGGGTTTCCCAGAGAAGCTGGTCACCCAAATGTAGGTGTGGTGCTGGAACTGAATGAAGTAGTGGCCGTAAGTACTGACCAGGTTCATCGCCTCCTGTGATAATCGGTACCTAAATTCCTGGGTAAGTGTTAGAATATTTTGGTAAATGAAAGTATCATTTACCCACCAGAGATTCAGGAAACTGAGTTCCCATTAGACTTGTGGATAATGATCCCATGGTGTTAACTGGCTGGCCCATTCCCAAGTTCCCCTACTATTCCCAAACCTGGAAAATCTAGTCTTTGTTGGGCTAGTGCCCATAGCACGTAAGATGTCATATAGAACTTGGAACTCAGGATGACGCTCTTCAACTGTGTGTCCACATGATTGGCTATGATAGGCACCTAGTTAAAATTCTGATTGTGAGTGGTGATGCAGTAAAGGAAGTAATACATCTATGCCAAGGAATCCTAGGCATGGGGCAATCTGAAGATCCTGCACAAAAATATAATGCCCGCCTGAATGGGCTCTTTGAAATCCCCACGGGGAATTTCCAACTTCATCCTTTTATAGTCCCTCTTTGGGGACTTCAGCCACTGGCTATTGAGATATTCCCAGGAGACAAGGGAAACTTCCTGAAACTCCTTTAATGACTTCGCCCGGTTGATGATTATGGACCCCTTGAACTATGGAATCCCCAGCCCTGAGGCAAAAGTTGCCGCATCTGGAGTGACAATTGTTGCTGGATATTGTAATGGCTGGGGACCAGCAAGAAGAACTGTCTAAGTAGGTGCATTGTACAATATTGCCAGTTGACGTATTAATTCTGGTGATTGCACCAAACAAGGAAAGTTCACAGCCTTTATAATGCTGGAGGCAGCCAAATGAGTAGCCATACTGTCTCCGCTAGCCTTCAACCTGTAGATGGCTTGGATTAAGCCTTGCATTTCAACCCAAAGTTTGAGCTCTGGGTCTATTATTTCTTGGAATTTTGAATCCACCTTGGATCCCATGAGAAAACCCTCCTTCGGGTACTTGGAAGTTAATGGGAGCTTTGCTAGCATCTTTTTGGCTTTGGTTTTTGTGGCCACCCGAGTGGAGGTAGTAGGTATCTCGGGGCTATCAGGAGGAGTGATCACCTCAGACATCTCAATCATGCAATCTACAACCTACAAGACTAGAGAAATGTCAATACATGGTATAATAATAACAATTTATGCAGATTCTAGGGAAATTGTCACCGTGTCGCGCCTGTCCAAAACGTGTTAGCATACATCGAAATCCCAGAATATTCAAGATAAACATGAGCCAGATTTTGATACACACCTGGTGGCTCCAGGGTATTTGAACCGAATGACAAAGATGGAATGAGGACCCAGGGGGACTCAGCACCCAGAGTCTGGAAGAACTAGTCATTGTCATGTCGATGTGACTAGGAGGAAGCCATATTTGGCTAACATGGGTTGTCAAGTGGCCACGTGATATGTGGCATAAATGACATTAATGGTGATAAGTGGGCCAACATGAGGGAAATTGAATGCTAGATGGGATGGGGTTTGAATGCCCACTCATGGAAAATTAATCCTGCCATTAAGATGACATGACAAGGAGAGATAAAGCTGCCATGGCTCGAACCAGCGAGGTGCTGAGTTTGTACCGTGGTGACTTCCTCTCGATGAGCTTGGAAGAGTGATTCAAAGTGTGATGGAGTGTGATGAGCTCACCAAGAATGTAAGGATATACAAGGGGTATTCATAGAAAAATACAGAGAGCCAAGGTGTATATACAACATTTATAGAGTATTTACATAACGTATATAACTTGCAAAGGCACAGAAGCTAGACTTCAAAAATGTACAATATATACACTAAACTACAATTGCACAGAAGGTAGACAACCTTCTAGTAGGGCCAACCCACCAAAAAGAGGCAAACTAGGAACAAACATATAAAATAGAAACAAGAACAAAATGAAAGCAAAAACAATCAAAGAAAGCACCACAGAAATGAAAAGAAAGACGGGAAAACCAAAGGGACAAAAAACTAGAGAATGAAAATGACAACCAACCTGAAAACACAAAGGATGTAGGGAAGACAGACATAGGAAATGCTCTATAATAGGTCCACCTTTGAACGATCACCAGCCAACACCGCAAATCAATGTTTGATTAGCCACTAAGCACAGGGAGCAACTTCACTGTTTAATCGCCCTAATCACTTCAATATCACTCTGAATGCTATAAGTGTTTTAATCACGGTAACTGTGAAAATGAAAGGTAACTTCTATTTATACCCCTAGGGTAAAAATAGGTTTTGATTTTCTAACAACTCCAGAAACCTCTAGAATTTGGTCCTGGGGATTCTGTGCAATCACACCTTCTTGCGAAAGGAGATATGACGACATAAAATATCAGAGTTTGAAATCCAACTCTGGAATGAACAAAAAAACTCCAGGACCGGGTCCTAGAGACATGAGGAAGCAAAACAAAATAAAGACAAACCTCGCGGAAGCAAAGCCCAGAGGGGAAAAAAAGAAAGCAAAAGAAAAAAAAGGAAGAGAAAAAGAAAAAAAAAGGGGGACCCAACATTTTGACCACAAAATGTAGGGATGGTTATGCAGGGCATAACAAGGTCCAGAGGAAATACACTTGTCTCAAAAAAAGGCTGGCCACATACCGCAACCGGGCATGGAACCTTATTGAAGAATTTGATGCTTTTTGCATCGAGCTTATTCCCCGAAAACATAACTACATTCTGGATGCCCTTGCCATGTCTACCAGCACCCTTGAGCCAATGGTTGGCTCCTAGCTCTGAAAGTTTTCTATTGAGATGGTCCCCACCCTATCCATCCCAGATAATGTCACCGTCTTTCAGGTTTTTAAGGATGACCAAAATATTTTGGCCTTAATGGCCAATGTTAGCATCTTTGAGGATCAGATAGTGGAAGAAATGGATCATGATGACACCGGGCAGGGTGAAGAAGATGACAGGATCATCGACCTACCTACCAACACCATCCCTAAGGGGATGGTAGCTCTGGAACACATCTTTGATTCAGACCCTCGGGGCTGAGGTAAGATATCATCCTCCTCTGAGGGAGGAAAATTCAAAAAAGTCAACATCGGAAAGGCTGATGAAGAAAACTTTGTACACATTGGCACCTTCTGCTCCCCAAAGGAGAAAGAGAAGATTCTCACGGTTCTCTAAGAATAGATTGATGTTATTTCTTGGGGGTATGAGGATCTAAAGACCTATGACACACCCATCATGACTCATACTATCCCATTGAAACTAGAGGCTAAGCCCTTCTGACAAAAATAGAGGCTGGTAAACCCATTGATCGAACCTCTAATCCATCAGGAGGTTTAGAAACTGCTATAAGCCTAGATTATCTTTCCTATTCGGAACACAACATGAGTTGCCAACCTTGTGCCTGTGCAAAAGAAGAACGACAAGATCCTCCTATGTGTAGATTTTAACAATTTAAACAAGGCATCCAAGAAGGATAATCACCCTCTCCCCTCATTGGATGGGGTGTTACAAATTATTAACGGTTCCCAAATGATGTCCTTCCTAGATGGGTACTTCGGATATAACCAGTTTATGGTTAAATTCAAGGATAGAGATAAAATGGAGTTCACCACCAAGTGGGGAACATTTTCATATTAGAGAATTCCTTTCGGCCTCATCAATGCAAGGGCCACATTTCAAAAAGCTATGGATATTGCATTCAAAAGGCTATGGATATTGTGTTCTAGGGCCTGGTAAACAAATGAATAGTCATCTACATGGATGATTTAATCATCTTTTCCTGGGACAAGCGTGATCATTCCGCCCACCTCGCCTAGATTTGTGAGAGATGTTGACAGTATGGTATCTCCCTCAACCCTAAGAAATGCATATTCAGGGTCACTGAAGGGAAGCTGCTCAGGCATATAGTCTTGGAGAAGGGGATATCCATTGACTTTGAGAGAGTGGAAGCACTGCTAAATTTATAGATGCCCAACAGTAAACAGGAAATGAGGTCTTTCTTCAAAAAGATAAATTTTGTCTGACGGTTCATCACTGGATTCACCGAGATATAGTTAAACCACTCAATGAAATGATGAAGAAAGATACAAAGATTAAGTGGAGCTCTGAAGTGAAGCGAGCATTTGCCTAGATCAAGCAAACCATAGTGGAGGCACCAGTCCTAGCAAGTCTGGACTATTCCCTCCCATTCCATATATACTCCTTTGCTTCACCGCATTTGACAACAACAGTCCTAACCCATAAGGTTGAAGGGGAAGAATGAATCATCACTTTCATGAGTTCCCCCTTCAAGAATATTGAAGTTCAATATTCACCTTTGGAAAAGAAGGCTTTTGCTCTAGTCTGGGTTGTGAAGAAATTCTGGCACTATATTCTCCAGAGAAAAGTGCATGCTATCATTCCGAACTAGGCTGTTAAAGCTTTACTACTACAGAGTGAACTGGGTGAACACTGGGGGAAATGGATGGACATCCTCCAAGAGTATGATCTAGAAATGCAATCGATGAAGATATTCCGAGGCCAGGGACTATGCAGAGAAATGGTGGAAGTAACTCCCAGCATTGGATGTCAAACTTATACGGTGGAGTCTGTTACTCAAGACCCATGGTACATCGAACTGGTATACCTATTTCTCAATAACATATGCCTGGAGGGGCTTCCCCCTGTAGACACCTAAAATTTAGCAGATGTATCTCAAACATGTCAAATTATAAATCTCAGCCAAATGCTTCATAATATCATCTCAATGCAAATCAAATGGACATTTATCAAATCAAAGGAAAAAAAATCAAATCAAATTAAAAGATCAAATAATCATGAAATCAAATAATTAAATTCAAGCCTAAAGGGATTAATCAAATTATGCAATTGATTTTTCAATTGTATAGTTCAAATCAAAAAGGATCAAATCCAACCCAATTACCCTTCCATGGCTAATTTAATTAAATGATGGAGTTATTTATTTCTTAATTCTTTGAGACAACCAACCAACTTTCCCTCCATTTGCAAACACCTCAAAGCTTTTGACTTAACCAAGCTTTGATCATGATCAACTCACTCTACCCCATACCCTTGGGAAATTGCTATAAATACAAGCAAATTCCTTTGTGTTTGGAATCCAAGAATTCAAGAGCAAAAGAATCCTTATTATAGGCATATTGAGGAGCATTTGAGAACTTTTGAGAGAGTTTTAGCATTTGCATTTCATTTAGCATATCATGCTTCGAAGCATTTTCTATTTTCTCTTATGATTTTGGAGTATTTTTTTGAGCATTTTGAGCATTCTAGCTAGATTGGAGCATTTAATTTTCATACATATCTCATTCTAGGATTGTCCTTGAGAGAGATTAAGCCTGAGAGCTCTCTTAACAAAGCTTGGATAGAGAACCA
>MU225120.1:0-14031 GCA_018584345.1 Thuja plicata
AAACTGTTTTTTTTTTTAATACATGCCCCATGTTGGTCGAAATTTCGACCAACACGGGGCATGTATTAAAAAAAACAAAAGTTTTCCTTCTACATGCGACCAACTTAAAGATTTTTGTTTTATGGTCGAAATGTTTGGTCACAATTTAAGGTCAAATGTGCTAGTGTTGTAGCCAATGCTCATTCTAAGAGAAGAGCTTAGGACATGGAGCAAGAAGAAGATGGAGGAAGAGCTACTACATCTGTAGATTCATCACATACATCTATTCCTACCATATTAAAGAAGGATCCCACCATTTCAGTCAAGGAGAGTCAATATCCCAAGGAGGCTGAGCCCATGATAGGGAAAACACACCAAAGAGTGCACACGGTAGTGCCCTTCAATATTGTGGACAACATGAAGAAGACGACTCTGACTATGTCCATGTGGGACTCCTTCGCTATTCCAGGTCATCCTGATATCTTGAAAAAAGCTATGGGTGAAGTGGCAATGCCTTAACAACCCATAAATGATGTTGCTAATCCAGTATTGGTCAACATTGATCAAGAGAAGAAGATTCCAAGTAGCAACACCAAAGCAGATGCCATTCAAGGTAGGAACTTAAAACCACCTCCCTTTTATGTATCATTAATTATTGGAAATTTTCTAGTACATAATTATATGGTAGATAGTGTGGCTACTAGTTTAGTCATACCCAAGAAGGTGGTTATTCAATTAGGGCCTAAATATGAACCATTCCAAAAGAAGGTAACACAACTTGATGGTTCCTGAGTAAACATAGTAGGTGTGGCCAAGGATACAATCTTGATCCTTCATGCAAGCCCCAATTTCTCTATCTTACTTGACATCTACATCATAGATCTCCCTTCTCTCTTTGTCATATGTCTGTCAAGAGAATTCACAACCAAGATAGGGGGCTATATTTCTTCTGACTGGTCTTGCATGCTTTTCCATACGAGGTATGGAACCAAGGTTACCATCAAGTCTGAATCATTGGCAGTTAATCATATAGAACCCTATGTGCCTAATGTATTCAATGCAAGTTGTCTTTCACTTGATACTAATGACATTCCAATCATCAGAGAAAAAAACACTAAGATAGAAAACATCCCAGATGTCTATCTGGATGAATTGGAATCAGAAAGAGTTGTAAAGGCCCAGGCCAATGTTATTTGGGATGCTAGTTTGGGGAACTATTTGATACAAGGGGATGGATTCATAGAGCCAAATATTTTCAAGGAATACAATGAGAAATTAGAAGAAAGGAGAAATAAATTTTAGGAACTATTCTTTGATGGTGCTAGAAGAAGACATGGATCTGGTGGTGGTGCAATGTTAGTCTCCCCAAAAGGTGAGAAGTATTATACAACTTCTAGATTTAATTTTTTTTGCACAAGCAATACCGCTGAATATGAGAGCCTAGTAAATGGACTAGAGTGGGCTAGAAAGAGAGGGATTAAAGCCCTAAAGATATATGGTGATAGTGAGCTGGTGGTCAGCCAAGTAAGTGTTAGAATAACTGAAAGCGGGAGGGGGGGTGAATCAATGGCCTCAAAAATATTCTAATAAATCAACCCAAAACTTAGTACCACAATATTAAGCCTCTAGTTATCTTTATTCCTACAAGATGAATGCCTTCAAACAATATTAACAAATAACTATTGCTCGGATTTCACAGTTAAACCTTATTATTATTGTTTATCAATTAGCAGTCTTTCAATTACCGAAATATAGTACATTGATAAGTGTATACCGATCGACCCTGAATTAGTTATGTATAATGAAAAACACTAAATTAATGACTCAAAGACAATGACACATCAATTTTTAACATGGAAACCTTGTTAAGGGAAAAAAAACTTGGGACCGTTAACCCAAAATTTTCACTCTTCTAAAGTGAGCCCAATGAAGAGCCAACCCTATTAAAGGTTACAAACACATTGCTAGGTGTGACGTTGTTAGAGGATTTAAATAGAATATTTTGTCAGTTGATATCTGGTGTCTCTATGCTACCTTCTATGACCAAACCCAGTGTAGTTTGTCAAATGGTATCTGGCATGTCATGATATCTTCATGATCAAAATTTTTGACACTCCTTGGGATGTATCTCAATATAGAAAGGATTGTTAAGTCCTACTCGGTTAAGAGACTTTCTGATCCAATGCTTAAATTGAAATAATAAATGATCTATTCACATATAGTACAACAATAAACTTCTAGAATATCAGATCTATTGTAAGCTCATAATACCTTTATGATCAATGTATCTTTTTAATACCTTTGCTCCACTTCTTTGTTCTTGATGATGTTGTGCTTCTCTGTTACTCAGTGTCTGCAGAAATATAGCTCTGTTCTTTAGCTTGATTGATCAGGACTGTATGAATTTGTTCTTCATCGATTTCTCTCCTGCATCCTTCTTCTCTATTCACTCCCCTAATTCATAATGAATTTGATTGTCTGTTTATAGAAATGATATCACTATTTCTAAGTCTTTAAATTTCTTGTTCTTGGCATGATATGCAATTCTAGCCAATATTGATTTAAATCTTTTACTCCTATTTTATCTTGTAGATAGCTTCTTGCAAACTTTAATAAAACCGCTTTAAATCTTTCACTTATCTCTAGCTTTAACTTGTCAATGAAAATAATAGTAATAACTAGTTAACTCCTTCTTTAGCTCTTGTCAGCCAAGTCTTTTGTCATTTCTGAACTTCATTTCTTTTTGGTGTTTTGACTCTTTGTTAGCTTTGGTCAACACTTTAGTTCTCCTCGGGCATCTCTATCGGGGTTCTCTATCCATCGGGCATCACTGTGAAGTTCTACTCGTCGGTAATGCTTGTGATTTTTCTCATCGGTAATACTTTTTGGGTTTCTTGCTTAGGCAACACTCTGACTTTACTTTTGGGTTTCTCTATCCATTGGGGTGCACTGCCCATCGGTGTTTGTGGTTATTTAGTGAATGCTAATCTTCTATGCATTACTAAAAGTATAACCTTTATCTTTCTGGTTTTCTGAAGTCTTTGAGACTTTGTATATAACCAATCAGATTATATGAAGTTGACATCAATGACAACATAATCCATTAACTAATTTAATGTCTTGCATTACCTTTCTGCATTTCAGTGATCAACTTAACATCTTCAAACATTCAAAAAGTTATGGTTCATCAATCTCTCCCTTTGGCATTGATGACAACACACTACATTATCACACTATATTATTTCTAATACAATATGAAATATATCAAGTTTGTAATTCATCAATCTCTCTCATATATTTTTTTCTATAACTAATACACATGTCTGGCTCTCGGTAAGCTCATATAGCTTAGATTTATTTCTTGCAGAGTGTGTTACTTAATTCTTCAATCCCTTTACTGGATAGATGTATCATCTTTTATCTTTGTTCCTGGTATGTGCTCTCCCTTGACTATTCCTCTCCTTGATCATCTTTTTTTTTTCTTTTGATAGCAATCTCTCCTTTAGTATGTATTCTCTCCCTCATGTTACTTCTCTCCCTTTGATGGATATTTCATATGTAATATCTCCCTTTGGATATTATGGATATTCTCTCCCTTTGGGTAATGATAATCTCTCTCTTTGAATCTCTCCCTCTTTTACAACAATGCCAACGTAAACTTTTATTATGCCAAAGATATATCCTTTCACCTTTTTATAATATACTCCTTGAATTTCCATCTCCATCAACAATACAACTCTGTATTAGCCAAAAATTATCTTTGGTGTTCAGTCCAGATTTTTACCTTGTTGTATACAGATGAATCTTTGTAGTTCATTTCCTTACTTGCAACAACATGAATGATTCTCTGATTTGTGTATAGGCTGATGCAATTCCTTAGTTAGCTTACTTACTGATAGACAGGGGTTGGACCCCTAGTCTTTGTCTCAGGTACTCAAATGTATCTTTTGGCAATGGCTTGGTAAATATGTCAGCTAATTGTTCCTTGGATTGAACATATTCTAGTACCATTTCTTTTTCTTGCACTTGTTCTCTTAAGTAGTGATACATTATTGCAATATGCTTAGTCTTACATGCATGACCAAATTTTTAGAAATGTTTATTGCATTGGTATTATCACAATAGATAATCACTAGTTCAAGAATCTTCATATTCATACCTTCCAGTAATTGTTTGATCCATGCAATATTTGAGTAGTTTGTAGTAGTAGCCACATATTCTGCTTCTATAGTAGACTGTGATATGCATCCTTTCTTCTTACTGATCCATGTGACAAGTCTGTCACCCATGAAGAATGCTCTTCCAATTGTGTTCTTCCTGTCATGTAAGTTTCTAGCCCAATCAACATCTAAATATACTTGAAGTTCAAATTTACCCTTTTTTTATACCATAAGCCATAGTCCTTGGTGTTCTTTAGATATCTCAGAATTCTTTTGACAATAATCATATGTGATTCTTTGGGATTAGCAGAGAATCTTGCAACTATTCCACCTGCATGTGCTATATCTGGTCTGGTATGAACAACATACTTTAGTTTGCCAATCATTGATCTATACAAGGTATGATTTACCTCATTTGATTTGTCTTCTTTTGTCAGCTTACATTTGGTTGCCATAGGTGTTCCAACTAGCTTGGAATCTTCCATCTTGAATATCTTCAGCACATCCTTGATGTATTTGGACTGAGTGATATATATGCCTACATCTTTTTTAAGAATATGTAGACCAAGAAAGAATTTGATCTCCCCAAACATAGACATTTCAAACTCTTTGCTCATTTCATTTCCCCCAAATATGATATCATCAACAAATATTTTAGCAATCAGAATATTACCATCAGTATCTTCTTTTAAATATAGATTGATGTTTTCACTTGTTATTATAAATTCAATGCTTATGAGATAGGAGTGAAGTCTTTCATACAAGGCTCTAGCTTCTTTTTTTAATCCATACAAGGATTTGTGTAGTCTACATACCATGTTTCTCTTGTCTGGATCAACAAACCCTTCTGGTTGGTCAATGTATACCTCTTCTTCCAGTATTCCATTTAGGAATGTAGATTTGACATCCATCTAGTATATTTTTAATCCTTTGAATACAAAATAAGCAGGTAAGATTCTTACTCCTCCTAGTCTAGCAACAGGTGCAAAGGTTTCACCATAATCAATACCTTCTTCTTGTGCAAAGCCCTTGCATACTAATCTTTCTTTATTCCTTGTGACTTATCCATTCTCATTTAGATAAGTTCTGAATATCCACTTGGTATCGATGACATTCTTGTCATCTGGTCTCGGTACTAGTGCCCATGTCTTTCTCTTCTCAATCTATTCTATTTCTTCATTCATAGAACTAGCCCATTCTTCATTTTCAATTTCATTATTAACAGATTTAGGCTCAAAATCACAAAGTAAACATCTAGTGTTTAGTGACATACTTCTTTTCTCATTCCAGACTTCTTGTCTCCTATGATCTAATTCTATGGATGATGTATTTTGACATTCTTGGAAAGTTTTGGTTCATCTCTTTGTCCGTCATTTTGATCATTATATTGACCTTCATTTTTATCTCCATCGCTCGGAACATCATCTTGAGGATTTTCTTGATTTTTGGTAATTGCAGCCTGATGCTCAGGTGCAATGTTTTGTTTCTTAGGAGTGATACACTATTGCTCAGGTAGAGTGTCAGGTTCTTTAGTGTAAGCAAAACTATTGTTGTCTTATGCTTATTTTATGCTTTCCTTATCATTCTTCTCTGCAAATTCATCTATTCTTACATTTGCACTTTCAATGATCTTGTTAGAGGACTTGTTAAGACATTTATAAGCCTTTCTTTTGGTGGAATACCCTACAAATATACCTTCTTCACTTTTGGAATCAAGATTTCCATTTCTATCATATTTCAAAATATAACATTGGATACCAAAGATTTCAAAGTAACTTACATTGGGTGTGTAACCATACTATATCTCATAGGGTGTCTTCTTTGTGTCCTTCTTCAATTGTACTATGTTCAATGTGTAGATAGCAGTACTGATAGCTTCCCTCCAGAAAGTTTGAGTGATTCTTTTCTCAATAATCAGTGTTCTTGCACAATCAACAATTGATTTGTTTCTCCTTTCAACAATTCAATTTTTCTGTGGTGTTCTTGGTGTAGAGACCTATCTTCTAATTCCATGCTCATTGAAATATTTAGCGAATTCATATGATACATATTCCCCTCCTCTATCTGATCTCAAGAATTTCAATTCCTTACTACTTTGTTTTTCTACCATAGCCTTACAACATTTAAACATCTTGAATTTTTCTGATTTATCTTTTAAGAACATAACTGTCATCATTCTAGAATAATCATCTACAAAGAGAATGGAGTGCCTATCACCATAGTAACTCTTTGTCCTCATGGGTCCACATAAATTAGTATGGTATAATTCTAGAATAGGATTAGATGTATGGGATTTACTCTTGAAACAAGACCTTGTCATCTTACCTTTTTGACAATTCTTGCACATGATATGCTCAGGCTTTGACATGCTCAGTAAGCCTCTTACTCTTATTTTATTTCTTATCTTTATCATGTTGTCAAAATTGACATGGCATAGTATTTTATGCCACAACCATATGTCTTTGTTTCTAGCCATTAAAAAGTGGTGTTAATGTCATCAAAGTAGAAAAGGTTACCTTTTGTCTGCTCAATAGTTCCGATCAACCTTTCTCATTCATTAAAGATCTTTGCCTTCTTATTATCAAATGCTACTTGGTGACCTGTGTTATTCAGTTGTGAAACACTCAGTAGATTATAATTAAGCACTTTTAACTAGTAATCATTTTCACATTTGATCAGGTTATTCAACATTATGGTTCCTTTACCTTCAACTAGACAAGGTGTGTCATTATCCATTCTTACTAATCCACCATTATAGTATTCACAAGTTTCAAATTTGTATAATCACCAGTCATGTGGTGAGTGTAGCCATTATCTATAATCCAGACATCATTCTTACTAACCTTAGATATGAGTGCAGTCTCTACATACCTTTCTTCTTTGTCTAAATCATCCTTCATGGCTACAAATACCATCTCAATGTTTTCATCAGATTCGGTGTCTATATCATTAGTTTTTTTCTAAGCCAGGTAAAAAGATTTCTTTCCTTTGTCCTTGTAGTCTTAGGTATCTCTTCGATTAGATTATCGGTTTCTTTAGTAATCTTTGTTATCACCTCAGTCAAACTTTTTTTCATATGTTCTATCATTACTACTGTGATCTTTTCTTCTGTTAGGACTTCTTGCAGCAAAGTGTCCAACCTCTTTACAATTAAAACATACATGTGGTAATTTACCTTTGTATCTACCTTTCCCTCTCTACAATCTTATTTCCATTAGTGCTTCAATCTCATCAAGTCCTTGGTCATCACTATCATTTCTAATAGTATATCTATGACTTGAATTACTTATTTTTAAAGAAGATTTGAATGTAGACTCTATAGATGGTAAGATACTATTGTCAAAGTTATTCATTTCAAATGAAGTCAATCTACCAATCAGACTATCTAGACTAACATTATTTTTTGCAACTGATCTCATTTCTTTTATAAAAAATACTCTAATAGCATATATAGAAAGTAAGGTTCTTAGGATTTTACTTACCACTGTCTCTTCTTCAAGTACACCTCCAACTCCTTGGATAACATTGACTACCTCTTTAATTCTATAGCTATATTGAGTGATATTTTCTCCTTTCATCCTTAGCTCATTAAACCTCCCTCTTAGACTTTCTACCTTGGCTCTTAGTACTTTAACATCTCCTCCATATACCAACTTCAATTTATCCCACATTTGCTTTGCAGAGGTGCAAGTTTTGACATCTTCAAACTCAACATCAGAGAGTGATGAAGCAAGTTCTATCATCATACAATTATTCTCATGCTTTTCTCTCAATTTCTCAAGTGTGTGAGGTCCTGTAGGCAACACATATTCAGTATCTAGGTGTTGAGTAACATCATTACCAATACTTGATAGGTGGAGTCTTATTTCATCCTTAGGTCATTGAACCTCCCTCTTAGAATTTTTGCCTTGGCTCTTAGTACATTATCATCTCCTCCATGTACCAACTTCCAGTTATCCCAAATTTTCTTTGTAGAGGTGTAGGTTTTGACATCTTCAAACTCAACATCGGAGAGTGAGGAAGCAAGTTCTATCATCATGCAATTATGCTCATTCTTTTCTCTCAATTGCTCAAGTTTGTGGTGCAGAGGGTTTGACAATCTAAAACCTTTTGTTAGAATAGTCCCAAAGGATAACTAAGAGGGGGGGTGAATCATTTATCAGGTAATTTAAATTCTTTTCTTTTATTAACTCCAGAATATAATAAAGTAAATACACATTTAGATAACACAATAAACAACACAATTTGGTTACGGGGAAACCAAATGGTAGAAACCTTGGTGGGAATTAGTACCCATAATGAACTATACTTATTTATAATAATGCCTATTAGAAGATCTTAAAACTCTGTTAGGAGTTTTTCTTTACAATGAAATAAGTATAGTGACCTGGTTAAGGGTCTGAACCTGTTAGGAGTCTTTTATAGATAACCCTGTTAAGGGTGAGGACTCACTGTCCAAAAGCTCACTGCTTCAATGACGAACGCTACAACCTTCTGTAGAATAGATATGCACTATATCTAATGATGAAATATAGAGTAGACCTATTGTCTTGATCAGTTCTAATTTATTGTAATCTTCCACTGCTTCTTCACATAGATCCTTGATGAATGAAACACAACTGATATTCTCCTTTATACTTTTTCTATCACTTATCTTCTCATTCACACTTAGCGTTCACAAATGAACTACTATAAGTATCTTCCTCAATGTATGAGATCATGGGATCTATTAGACAACTCTTCATAACATCCTTGTCAGCTAAACTAATCATGAAAGCATAATTACAACCGCACAATATAAATTGAATAGACGCGACGCTTCACAAAGTCGGCTTCACCAAATTAACTCTAACATTGCAATCTTGTTGAAACACATTTGGCACCTTTAGATAAATATCTTCAACTCATAACTAATATTGAATACAAACACGCATATCCCAAAGATAAGCGCAACTCAAGAACCAATACAAATACATCAGCTCTGTACAGATAAAATTTAGAAACTATAACTGTCACTAAAAAAATTATACAACACAAATGAAACATCAAATCTGATTCTGCATTTATGAACAAAGCATCAAAAACATGTCTACAACATGAATATAACCACACAAGGTTTAATATCATCATTCTAATAAGTACATACAAAAAACTGATGTATATTATATGTTGTCATCAATGACAAACATACAATCAACTCACTGCCAGAAGTAAATCTCCAACAATCTCCCCCTTTGACATTGATGGCAACATATGATATTAAAAACATCTTCAGCACATGGTGTTACTCTTTCTTTTTACAATCTTCTCCATCTCCTCATCAAATATTCCTCTACATTTCTGCAACTCTTCTATCTATGATTTTAGGTTACATGATTATATACTCCTCCAGAGTATATGCTCCCCCTTACTACATACTCCCCCTTTGACATCAATGGCAAAGGGTGCCATAAACAATTGGGCACAGGTACTACTCTAGAAATAGAGTAGTCAACCATTCATCAGTCACCATGGACTGATGTACTTGCTACTTTATCTAATCAGACTTAGGAAAGGGAATTACTCCCAACTTCTCTCTGAGATACTCAAAAGTATCTTTTGATAAAGGCTTTGTGAAAATATCTGCCAACTGTTCTTTAGTTCTTACATAGTCCAATTTTATTTCATTATTTGCAAATTTTTCTCTAATAAAATGGTATTTGATCTCAATGTGCTTTGTCTTTGTGTGCATCACAGGGTTCTTGGACATGTTGATAGTACTGGTGTTATCACAGTGAATAAAAATAGGATAATCAACCTAAATACCAAAATCTTTAACCATCTACTTGATCCAAACCATTGTTGAACAATTCAATGCTGCTGCAACATATTCATCTTTTTCTGTTGATTGAGAGATACAATTCTTCTTCTTGCTTACCCAAGAAACCAACCTATCTCCAATAAATACTGCTCCTCTAGAAGTACTCTTCCTATCATCAATACAACCTGCCCAATCTGCATCTGTATACACATGAAGTTGTACATTCTCTAATTTAGGATACCATAAACCATAGTCTATAATTCCCTTTAGATAT
Organism: Thuja plicata; assembly: GCA_018584345.1. Lineage (NCBI taxonomy): Eukaryota > Viridiplantae > Streptophyta > Pinopsida > Cupressales > Cupressaceae > Thuja > Thuja plicata. The sequence goes on from MU225120.1 coordinate 10,214, forward strand.
CTAAATATTCTCTTTATTGTCATTAGGTGATTCTTCTTGGGTTCAGCTGCAAATCTAGCAACAATGCCAACTGCATTAGATATGTCTAGTCTAGATTGAGTAAGATATATAAGTTTTCCAATCATAGACTTGTACAATGTCTTTTCAACTACTGTAGAATCATCCTCTTTAGAAATCTTGCTTCATGTTATCATAGGAGTGCATACTGGCTTACAGTCTTCCATCTTGAAAGTTTTCAATATTTACTTCACATATTTGGATTGGTTTATGAATATTCCTTTATCTCTCTACTTTACATTCAATCCCAAAAAATATTTTATAGGCTCAATCATGCTCATTTCAAATTCATTCCACATTTCTTTTGCAAATTCTGCACTAAGCTTGTCATTACCTCCAAAGATAATGTCATCAAAAAATATGGAAACAAGTAATAATCGTTCAGGTTTCTCTCTTATGAATAAGTTGCAATCTTCTAATCCTTTCTTGAATCCAATCTTGGTAAGATAACCATCTAGTCTCTCATACCAAGCTCTTGGGGCCTGTTTAAGTCCATAGAGTGCTTTCTACAATTTGCATACCATGTCTAGTTTATCTGATAGATTAAATCCTTCAGGCTGTTCTATGTAGACTTCTTCCTTCAAGTCACCATTCATAAAAGCTGATTTGACATCCATTTGACATACTTTAAAATCTTTGAATGTTGCATAAGCCAAAAATAACTTAATGGCTTCTTGTCTTCTCATAGGGGCAAATGTGTGAGTGTAATCTATCCCTTCCCTCTGTGCATATCCTTTACACACTAGTCTTGCTTTGTTTCTAACCACTGTACCATCTTCATTCATCTTGTTCTTGAATACCCACTTTGTTCCAATAACATTTGTGTCACTAGGTCTAGGAACCAATTCCCATTTATCATTTTTTATTATTTGATCTAATTCTTCTTCCATTGCTTTTTGCCAATCAGAATCCTTGCAAGCATCTTCAACACTTAAAGGTTCAATCTGTGAAAGTAAACATACCTCTTCATCCATTGTTAAACTTTTTTCTTTAGATCTAGTCAAAACACTACTGCTCTGATCTCCAATGATATCATCTTTTGAATGATACCTAGATGTGAATTTTGAAAATTTAGGTGTGATATCCTCCTCTGTAATCTATGATTCTTCTTTTCTTTATTCAGGGTCATTGCATGATACATCAATACAATCAAACATTTCTTCTATAATAGTTTCCTTGTTATTTGGCCTGGGTTCATCTTCAATCATAGGTGCATATTCATAGTACCTTTCTTGAACCATGAACTTCTCATCAATTTTTACATGAGTACTTTCAATTATCTTCTTTAATCTTAAATTGAAACATTTGTATGCTTTTATTTTAGTAGAATAACCAAGGAAAATACCTTCATCACTTCTAGTGTCAAACTTACCAACACCATCATCTCTCTTGATGTACCACTTGCTGCCAAATATTTTGAAGTATTTTAACAGTAGGTATATTACCACACCAAAGTTCATAAGGTGTCTTATTTGTGCCTGGTCTTAGTTGTGTTCTATTGATAGTATAGACTATTGTATTAACTACATCTCTCCAATAGGTGTGCGCAAATTTTCCTTCAATCATCATAGTGTGTGTAGTATCAAGTATGATCCTGTTCCTTCTTTTTGCAATCCCATTTTGCTGAGGAGTTCTGGGTGCACTCAACTGTCTTTTGATTCCATGTTCTTCATAGTAGTCATAAAACTGGTCAGAGGTGAATTCTCCTCCTCTATCTGATCTCAGACACTTTAGTTTTAATCTAGATTCATTTTCAACTTTAGCTTTGAATATTTTAAATTTCTCAAAGGCTTCAGAATTCTCTTTTAAGAACGCAACCCACATCATCCTTGAAAAATCATCAACAAACAAAATGAAATAACTTTCTCTGTAGTATGATCTAGTTTGAGTAGGACCACATAAATCTGTATGCACTAGGTCTAACTTGTTCTCAACTGAGTTCTACTTGCTCCTGAAAGAGCTCCTTACATGCTTTCCCATAACACATTCCCTGCACATTGTGTCTACTGGTCTTGCAATACTTGGAAGCTCTCTAACTGCCTTGACATTGCTTATCTTTTCTATATTGTCAAAATTGATATGACAAAGTCTCTTGTGCCATAACCAACTATCATCCACTTTTGTAACAAAACAACTTACATCTAAATTGAGCTGAAAAACATTACCTTTTGTTTTTGAGTCAAATGAAATCATGTCACCTTATTTGTTTTTAATATTGCATTTGTTGTCTTTGAATTCCAAATGGTAACCTTTGTCAAGTAGCTGTCCAACACTTAGTAAGTTGTGATGTAATCCATCAACATACATAACATCATCTGTCTTGTTCTTTCCATCCATGGTGATAGATCCTCTACCTATGATAGGTTTAGTAGTGTTATCTCCAAATCTAACCATACCACCTCTTTACTTATCTAGATAAACAAATCTGTCTTTATCACCTGTCATGTGGTGAGAGCATCCGTTGTGTTGGTGCTCAAAAATGTTGGACCATTTCTGGCCAACTGACAGGCACACACTAGTGCCTTTGCAATTTTGGCTTGATTGAGCCAAGGCTGGTAGGCCTGAATTCACAAGTGCCCTATGATACACAAATGCATGCATAGAAAAACATTCCCTCTAAAGGGGTAAACAATCCTTGGAGGAAAAATAATACTAACTCCTAAATGGTTGTATTAAGTATGAAATATAAACTAAGATTTGCACTACTACTAAAACCTAATTTGAATGCTTTATAAAGAAGAAATTAGAATTAAAATGTAAACTACAAGACATAACCAAATAACAATTTCAAACGAAATGAGATCAGTGCTTTAATACAAATTTGGGTATAGACTCAATTACTTTCAATCCTACATAGAGTTAGAGACATTTTTAAGGGAACTTACTCCTATAAAGAAAGACTATCATCCTACAGGCTTCCGTTGAACAAAAATTCAAAACAATTCATACAATTAATCCTATCAATTTTAACCCAAATTAAGAGGTTGAAAGGAACAACGGTAGGTTCTTAGACCATACAACTACTATTTGAATTGTAAAAATTAACTTTGACCAAATAAATCAAGGAATAGAACACTGTAGAACACCCTGATACACAGAGTATCAGAAAAAATAACTGAAAACAAATAACATATAACCTCAAATAAGCATAAAACAACTTATCTCATATGACATTTGAAAATTGTTATATGAAGGTTCAAAATCCATAGTTGTCAGAGTTTTCCTCCTATTGTCGTGTTATTTTTTTGATTTCAGATGATTCAATATTTATATCTATTTCAAAGGTTCCCTGTGAAAGGACATACCCTTTCATAAATACCTAATCCCTAAAACTAACCCTAAATAATTTACAACAAATCAACCATATAAATGGTTTGAGGGAAAACATTTCCCGTATTACAAATAATATTTATCACATCTTTGGATAATTTGCTTTGGTTATCATCATTTGTTTATCATATGAAACTCCTGCACACCAAATCCATAGTTAGATAGTCTTTAATAAATTTTAATTTAGGGCTTATCATAATTAATAATGTTTTCAAATCTAAAATGATCCCCATATTAAAATTTATTAATTTTAATAATGTATCAAAATAGATTATCAAGAGGGACATAATATAAAAAATATATATAGCAATGTATATAAATCTTCCTTTGATAAAATAAGAAAAGTACCAAAAAGATTTAAACATTTAATCAAAGGCATCCTCGTTAAATTATCAAAGTACAAAAAATCCAATTAGTACGATAAAACCTGA
>MU225120.1:14562-28704 GCA_018584345.1 Thuja plicata
TCTTTTTCTTGAAATTAATTTGGTAAATAATATACATGCAAAGAATATTCATATTTGAAAATTAAAATTATTTTGATAAGATATACTCCCTGCGTGAGAATTTTGTCTTGATTTTCTCACCTACACATGTCAATGTAAATAAATTAATTCCACTTTCAAAGCCTCTTAAAGAATAAAAATAGGCTAACTGCTTAGAGGGTAGAAGGGTAGGTAGGTAGGAAAAAAGGGGTGGCTTGAGAGGTCGAGTGTTCAACTCTCGATCGCCACCCTTTTACCCTATGTACATATTTTCTCTCTTCAATTTATTTTATCTCAAAAATATTCGTGCATTCAACCTTTTAAAACATAATATTAAAACCTTTTCTTACAAATATGAAAATATGATAATAAAGATTATTTAGGCCCTTTTAAGTGTTTAATTAAATTTCAAAATCAGGAAATATTTATGAAAATGAAAATAAATTTTATACTTCCCTAAGATTTAGCATATTTAGGACCTGAATTTTCAGGTGCCAACACATTGTCAATTATCCAATCAGTTCTGATGTCTACTTTGGAAATTAGGGCTAACTCCTATGCTTCCTTTTCATCTTCAATGTCCATTTCCTCAAGCAATTTTTCCATGTCTTTAATGGCAACGAATCCAATTTCATCATCTCCTGAATCTTCATCTATTACACCTTCTTCAGCATGGTAGCATTCTTTTCTGTATTTTGGTTTGTAATCAGATCCGAACTTCTTGACTCTTGTGGGACACTTGGATGCAAAGTGACCAATCTTGTTACATGAAAAACATTTGAATGGAATTTTTCCTTCATACTTTCCTTTTCCTTTCTTTTCTCTTTTAGCAATCATGGCAATAATTTCTTCTAGCTCTTCATCAACTTCTTCTTTCTCATTTGAAGTGTGTAAAGTTTTCTTACCATGTATTGATGCTTTGAAGGTTGTTTCACTTTTGGGTTCAGTCTTCAATCTTGATATATCAAGTGCAGAGATTTTACTGATCAAAGTTTCTCTCTTGAAGTCTTTTGAAAATTGCATAGTTTCATCTATAATATTAATCTTGCTCTCATAGTTTGTTGTCAATGTAGTCATCAGTTTGTTCATTATGTCTTCTTTTGAGATTTCTCCACCATTGTTTCTGATTCCAGAAACTGATTCATTTATCCTCTGATTGTATGCTTTGATGTTCTCTTCAGGTAACATCTCAAGATTGTTGTATTTCTTTTTCCATGTCTCTCTACATACATTCTTTTCTTGGATATCTCCTTCAAACATGTCTTCTAAATACTTCCATATTGTGTATGCCTTGTCTACTTTCTTGATCTCAGAGAATTCACTATCAGATAGTGAACTTATAAGGGCTTCTTTGGCAATTGCATTGGCTGTGAATGTATCCTTTTGTTTGATAGTAGCATCATCTATTGAAAATTATTTTTGAGAGGGAATAACAACTTCTTGTGTGGCTATTTCAAACATGTCAAAACCAAGAAACTGTAGATGTGTTACCATTTTGTTCTTCCAATCCAAATAATTCTCTCCATCGAACTTAGGACTCTCTTTTCTGAAGTATACCATCTGATCTACCTTAAGCTGTTAGGCTTTCTCTTCAAGGCCCTTGGCTCTGATATCAATTTTTAGAATAGTCCCAAAGGATAACTGAGAGTGGGGGGGAGGGGGGGTTGAATCAGTTATCAACTAATTTAAATTATTTTCTTTTATTAACTCCATAATACAATAAAGTAAATGCACATTTAGATAACACAATAGACAACACCATAATTTGGTTACGGGGAAACCAAATGGTAAAAACCCTGGTGGGAATTAGTACCCACAATGAACTATACTTTTTTATAATAATCCCTGTTAGAAGATCTTGCAACCCTGTTAGGAGTTTTTCTTTAGAATGCAATAAGTATAGTGACCTAGTTAAGGGTCTGACCCTATTAGGAGTCTTTTATAGATAACCATATTAAGGGTGAGGACTCACTGTCCAAAAGCTCACTGCTTCAATGGCGAAGGCTACAACCTTCTATAGAATAGATTTGCACTATATTTGATAATGAGCTATAGAGTAGACCTACTATCTTGATTAGTTCCAATGTATTGTAATCTTCCACTGCTTCTTGACATAGATCGTTGATGAATGAAACACAACTGATATTCTTCTCTATAATTTTTTTGTTACTTATCTTCTCATTCACACTTAGCATTCACAAATGAACTACTATAAGTATCTTCCTCAAATTATGAGATCATGGGACCTGTTAGACAACTCTTCATCACATCCTTGTCGGCTAAACTAATCATGCAAGCATAATTACAACCGCGCAATATAAACTGAATAGACGCGATGCTTCAAAAAGTCAGCTTCACCAAATTAACTCTAACATTGCAATCTTGTTAAAACATGTTTGGTGCCTTTAGATAACTATCTTCAACTCATAACTAATCTTGAATACAAAAATGCATATCCCAAAGATAAGCGCAACTCAAGAACCAATGCAAATACGTCGGCTCTGTATAGATAAACTTCATAAAGTGTAACTGTCACTAACATAATTATACAACACAACTGAAACATCAAATCTGATTCTGCATGTATGAACAGAGCATCAAAAACATGTCTACAACATGAATATAACCACGCAAGGTTTAGTATAATCATTCTGATAAGTACATACAAAACATTTCTATATATTATATGATCTCATCAATGAAAAACATACAATCAACTGGCTGCCAGAAGTAAATCTCCAACACCTTTCCTCTCTCCTAGGTGCTTTTTTGACCTAACCAATGATCTAATGGTTGTTATTTTTTGGATCTTCCACCAATTAGGATCTCCAAGACCCTCTCCACCAACTTCTCCTCCAAGCTATAGTTGGTTCTTAGAAGAATCCAAGATTTGTGAGCTCAACTAGTCCAACTAGTTAACCAAAAGCTTAACTTCCTTCACTACAACTCCATCTAGATTGTCAATCCTCTACCTAGGATCTTTCCTCACACTTAATAAGACTCTCTGTACACTTCTGGACCCTTTCTTCGACATTCTACATCTGTCCAAACTCTCCAAGATGCTCCAGCAATCCAATTGGTCTTTAACTCACTAGGAGGGCTAATTGCTCAACTCCTTGTAGGACTATTTTCACCAATTTTTTCCTATTTCTTACAAAATCCCCAAGTGACCCCACAAAAAAAATTTAAAATTTTCAAGACATCATTCAACGCTATTAGAATCCAAAATCCTAACCTCTGATGGCACCCAAATCTCTACTTTCTTGCAAGACCTAGATTATAGCCTATTAATTAGGCCTCTTGACCAGTGATCATGAGAAATTGAAAATATTTTCTCCCTTCATTGATTCACCTCCAACCACCATTTAATCCTTTTAGGGTACTATCTAGTTCATCTAGAAATGCCACTAAGTCTTCCCCAAAAGGTCTTTGGTGCTCACATAAGTTTGATCTTCTCCCTGTCCTAGCTCACCTGGTTTCACCAGTAAGCCATAGGGCTTCATCTTTGGCCTTTGAAATCCAAAGAGACAAAAAAAAAGAAACCTAAAAACCTATCTATAGATCCTAACCCTTATTTACCCATGGTTTCAAACACATCCACTGGAGAAAAACTAGGTTAGAGCCATTTTTAACAAGGTAACATTGTTTATGTCTCTGTCAGACTAGTGACCTTAAAAAATGTACAACTTAACTTCTACTAAACTTCAAATTAAACTACATATTGCATATGAAATCTGAAAGGAAACACTACACAAAAATGGAGCCTGATCTACTATGCCAAACTGTACAGGACCATACAAAAGCAAAGATACAGTGCATATTATGCAAATGAGGATATAGTCATCCATACAATGGTGTAAGAAATAAGTGTCTCAATAAAAAATCTCATTAACCTTGTCCAAACATCAATTCCATTCTCATATACTGAGCATGGGTAGTTACAATTTAGTTTAACCATATTTTGTCATTTCTTGCAAAATTTGCTCAAGCAACTTTTTGCATTTTGAAGCATTTTGACTTTCTAGGTCAACTTGATGCTTGATTTTGACTCCTAGGACCCTAAATAGGATATGTAGGGTCCTAGAACATACCTCCATCCCATGTTGCACTAAAATGACAACTTTGTCACAATTTGAAGTCAAAAGACCCAAAACCCCTAATGAGCACTAAAGCCCTTACAAACTTGAAGTTAGACTAACATTGCTTCCAACCTTTTAGAACTTATTTTACCACTCATAAAAAATCCTAATCCAACCCTATACAACACTAAAACATCAAATAGGGAGGTGCCTTGCACCATACTCCCTTGGACAAAGTAACTCAAGTCCCTTGAGTTAGGAGGTCTTCAAGAGTGACCCCACATTTCAGAATCTCCAGCTCTGTCATCCAAGTAGCCTCAGCTTTAGGTAGTCCCTTCCACTTGGTGAGATACTCCTTGTAGTTACCCTTCCTCATCTTCTTTATCACCTTAGTGTCCAAGACACTTTCAAATTGCAAAGGCTTTGGGGTAGGCAAATTTCTCACCCAATCATCTTCCTCCAAATATATAAATGTGGATTGACTTGTGTCTAGAGGTACTCCCTTGTAGGGTTATAAGTCACAAACATTGAAAATAGGTGAAATTCCCAAATCAAGGGGCAATTCCACTTCATAGTCATTCTTTCTATACTTATGCAAAATCTTCAGTGGTCCAATCTTCTTCATGAGTAGATTAGTTGGTTTGCCTTTAGGTAGCCTCTCCTTTCTGAGGTAGGCAAGTACTAGATCCCCAAACTTGAATTGCAAGTCCCTCCTGGTCTTATCTGCTTTGGTTTTGTACTTCTCCACTTGTTTTTGTAAAGTCTAATTGACTTGATCATGCAACTCCTTCATTTGATCTACAAATTATTCTCCTTGAGCACTCCTCTTGTCCCTCAAACTGAGATCCCTCAGCTCCAAAATCCATCTAGGATTGACCCCATAAACTATTTCAAAGGGGATTTTACCTGTACTCCTAATAATGGAGTCATTGTATGCAAATTATGCTTGCCTTATGATATGATCCCAAGACTATCCATTTTGTTTAGTCAAACACCTCAGAAAATTCCCAAGTGACCTATTCACCACTTTTGTTTTCCCATCTGATTATGGATGGTAGGCTAAGGAGAAAGACAAATTAGTTCCAAGCATATTCCAAAGAGTTCTCCAGAAGTGACCCACAAACTTTGTATCCCTGTCACTGACAATATTCAAAGGCAAACCATGAATTCTTACAATATCCCTAAAGAAGAGCCTTGCAATCTGAGAAGCATCATTTGTTTTCTTTGATGGAATGAAGTGTGCCATCTTACTGAAATGGTCTACCACCACAAACACATTTTCATGTCCCCTAGGTGTCTTTGGTAACCCCAAAACCAAATCCATACTAAGGCACTCCCAAGGCCTTTGGGGTATAGATAGTGGTTGATACAACCCACTATTGCTACTTTGTCCATTTTCTCTCTGACAAATATGACATTGCTCTACAAATCTCCTCACATTTGTCTACATCTTAGGACAATAGTAATGCCTATGCACCTGCTCCAATGTTTTATCCACTCCAAAGTGGCCTCCCAAGCTTCCTTGGTGTTTTTCCTTCACAATGTTTTCCCTCATGGAGCATTGAGGTATACACATAAGATGACCTTTGAAAAATAGGCCTTCCTGCAACACAAACTCACTGAAATCCATCTTGAACCCCTGTTGAAACTTTATACAAGCTTCATAAGCTTCTTTGAAATCTTTGTCTTCCTTGTAGAGGTCTTTCAAATCATCAGATTTGACACTTTGTAGTTGTATCTCCTAGATTTTGAGTACTCTTCTACTAAGATCATCTATTACCTTGTTTCTAACCCCGTTCTTGTTCTTAATAACAAAATTATAAGCTTGTAATGATTTTACCTACTTCATATGCCTCTGATTTAGTTTTTCTTGTCCGTTTAGGAAACTTAAGGCATGGTTATTAGTATAGACCAAAAACTCCCTAGGTAATAGGTAGTGTCTCCATTTATTCAAGGCTTGTACCATGGCATATAACTCCAAATCATAGGTGGAGTACTTTTGTTTTTCCTCATTCAACTTCTCAGAGAAGAATGCCACAGGGTGTGCCTCTTGGCTTAGCACTGCTCCTATAGCCAGCTTGCTAGCATCACACTCTACCAAAAAGAGTTGATTAAAGTTAGGGAATCTAAGTGTAGGTATCTCTACAATCCTCTTTTTCAACATCTCAAACCACTAGTCTACTGCTAGTGTCCATTCAAACTTGCATTTGATTCCACCTTTTATGGTGTTCAGAATTGGGGCACATACATGACTGAAATTTCTCACAAATTTCCTATAGTAGGAGGCCAACCCATGGAAAATCCTAACATACCCTATGGACCTAGGTGTAGGCCATTCAAAAATGGACTTTAATTTATTAGGGTCCATTTTCATACATTCATTAGCAACCACAAAACCAGGGTAGACTAGTTCAGTTTTGAGAAACTCACACTTTTCTTGATTTATCATTAACTTCTCCTGATGTAGCTTTCTTAATACCATCTCCAAATGCTTCATGTGCTCCTCCCTAGACCTGCTAAATATTAAAATATCATCAAGGTAAACTATTACAAACTTACCAATAAATTTCGCAAGCACTTCATTCATGAGCCTCATGAATGTGCTAGGTGCATTACTTAGGCCAAAGGGCATTACTAGCCACTCATATAGACCCTCATTGGTCTTACAATATATTTTCCACTCATCACCTGGCCTCACCCTTATCTAATGATACCCTAACTTCAAGTCCACTTTAGAAAAGTAACAAGATCCTCCAAGATTATCCATCAAGTCTTCTATCCCGGGCATTGGGAACATATATCTGATTGTGATCTTTTTCATAGCCCTGGAGTATATACACATCCTCCATTTTCTATCCTTCTTAGGTGCAAGTACTATTGGCACCAAACATGGGCTCAAACTCTTCCTTATCAACCCTTTATCCAACAAATCTTGGATCTGTTTTTCTATCTCTGCATTTTGGCTTGGTGTCATCTTATATGCAGCCTTGTTTGGAAAATTTGCTCTAGGAATAAGGTCAATCTGATGACTCACATCCCTCATAGGTGGTAAGGAACTTGGAAATCCATTATCTACTATGTCATGATACTTCTCCAACAAATCTTGTATCTCACATGGAAAATAAACTTTCTCCTTAGTCTCATCCTTTGGTTTGATCACTACTGCACAACATACTCCTTTCTCCTTCTTCATGGCCTTTGAAAACTCTTTCCCACTCAATAACATCACACTTGTCCCACAAGCTTCTCTTCATTGGATTCATTCAATAGATCCATTTGGAATTTATTTCCTAGCTTGGTGATAACATAATTGTTCTTCTCTCCATCATGTATTGCTTTGACATCATACTTCCAAGGATGTCCTAGGAGAAGATGGCATGCATCCATAGGAAGTATGTCACATAGGACATTGTCCTTATATTCCCCAATCTCAAACTCAACCATAGTATGCTCATCTACCACTATTTGTTGACCCTTGTTCAACCATGAAACCTTGTAAGGTGTGGTATGAGGTATCCTTCTCAACTTCAATTTCTCCACCATCTTAGTGGACACTATATTCTTAGTGGATCTAGAGTCCACTATGACCTTGCAAATCTTCCCATGAGACCTACAAGTTTTTTAGAATAAGTTCTTCCTTTGGGATGGCTCTATGGTGTTAGGTACCTTCAACAAGGTTCTCCCTAACATCAAGTTTTCTCCATCTAGTACTGGCCCTGCTTTGGAAATGGGAGAAGGAACAATTTGAGTGTCATCTTCTTGAACTAACTAATTCCTTCTATCCCCCACTAAAGATGAGGAAGCCTTCTCTGGACACCTGCCCATTATGTGCCCCACTTGGTTGGAATTATAACACCTTCTAGTGAAAACTGAATTAGATCTCCCTTGGGGTTGGAACCTACCTCTTGGTGATCCTCTACCTCTTTATCCTCCCCTTTGGAAAGATCCTCTATAATGGTTTCCTCCACAACTATCCATGTACTGACTATCTTCTTGTCTACTAGGGCTCTATCCTCTACCATTAAAGTTACCCTTTCCTCTTTTAAAACCTTTGTTATTTATGCCACCTCTTTCTCTTTGATGGAAGTCATTTCTTCTTCTTTCTTTATCCTCTGCTCTTAAATCCAATGAAAGCATTTGTGCATACTAGCTGGTGCCATCATGCTAATCTCATCTTGAATGCCCTGTCTTAACCCATTCAGGTACCTTGCTACCTTCTCCATTTCATTTTCTTATCTCCTATCCCTTAGGCTTAGTTTATGGAACTCCTCTATGTATGCACTCACTGCCATCTCCTTCTATCTTAAGTTCTACAACTTTTGATATATTTGGATTTCAGAATCATTGGGCAAGAATTGTGCCCTCAACCTGATTTTCATTCTCTCCCAAAAAACAATCTTTTTCTTCCCACTATTCACTCTTTCATGTTGCATCATGTTCCACCACACCAATGTAGATCCTTTGAGTCTAGCCTTAGAATAGCTAACTCTCTTCTCCTCTGCTACCTCCTTGTAATCAAATTGATTATCTATGGCCCCTGGCCAATCCAACAACTCCTCTCCATTCAAAATGCCACAATAGTATGGTATATGCTCCATGGTATCCTTGTTTAAATATTTGAAGGCATCTAAGAATACCTTTTTCTCCTTTTCTATCTCAGGTTCTTTTCCCTTGTTGGATGACTCCTCAGTTTGACTATCATCATCCCCATCACTTTCATCTCCCCATTCAGTGATCTTCTTTTTTCTTTGTCTCGGACACATGAGCCTTCTCCAAGAGGCCTTGAACCAAATCTACTATGGCATCCCTACTCATTACCTTAGGAGGCATTCTTTCAACCTCTTGACTCTCTTGACTCTCCCCCCTTCAAACATACATAATCTCTGAGCTATTCCAGCTCTGATACCACTCTGATGCAGAGGGTTTGACAATCTAGAACCTTTCCTCTCTCCTAGGTGCTTGTTTGACCTAACCAACCATAAAATGGTTATTCTTTGTTGGATATTCCACCAATTAGGATCTCCAAGACCCTCTCCACCAACTTCTCCTCCAAGGTATAGTTGGTTCTTGGAAAACTCCAAGATTTGTAAGCTCAAGTAGTCCAAATAGTTAACCAAAATCTTAGCTTCCTTCAGTACAACTCCACCTAGATTATCAAACCCTCTAGATCAGTGTGTGAGGTCCTGTAGGTGACACCTATTCAGTATTTAGGTGTTGAGTAACATCATTACCAATACCTGATAGGTGGAGTCTTATTTTTCTTTGCCATGATGCAAATTTGTCTTTATTCAACTTGGGCACATCTCATTTTTTTCATCTTGTGATATTTTTCTAGAGATGTTAAACTCCCTTTCTAAGCACACAAGCTATGATACCAATTGTTAGAATAAATAATAGGGGAGGGGGGGGGTGAATCATTGGCCTCAAATATATTCCAATAAATCAACCCCAAAACTTAGTACCATGATATTAAGCCTCTAGTTATCTTCAGTCCTACAAGATGAATGCCCTCAGACAATCTTAACAAATAACTACTGCTTGAAGTTCACTGTTAAACCTTATTCTTACTATTTACCAATTAGTAGTCTTTCATTTACTGAAACATAGTAAATTGCTAAGCGTATACCAATCAATCCAGAATTAGTTATGTGTAATGAAAAACACTAAAGTAATGACTCATAAACATAATGACACATGGATTTTAACCCAGAAACCCTGTTAAGGGAAAAACCACTTGGGACCGATAACCCAAAATTTTGACTCTTCTAAAGTGAGCTCAATGAAGAGGAAACTATGTTAAAGGTTACAAACACACTATTAAGTGTGACTTTGTTAGAATATTTAAATAGAATAGTTTTTCAGTTGATATCTGGCATCTCTATACTACCTTCTATGACCAAACCTAGTGTAGTTTGTCAAATGGTGTCTAATCTCATGCTATCTTCATGATCAAAAAATTTCATACTCCTTGGGATGTATCTCAATATAGAAAGGATTTTTAAGTCCTGATCGGTTAAGAGACTTTCTGATCCAATGGTTAAATTGAAACAGTAAATGATCTATTCACATATACAACTATAAACTTGCAAATTTTTAGATCTATTGTAAGCTCATGATATCTTTCTGATCAATGTATCTTTTCAATACCTTTGCTCCACTTCTTTCTGCTCAATGATGATGTGCTTCTTTGTTGCTTGGTGTCTGCAAAAATATAGATTTGTTCTTTAGCTTGATTGGTCAGGAAAGTATGAAGTTGTTCTTCATCAGTTTCTCTTCAACATCCTTCTTTGCTATTCACTCCCCTAATTCATAATGAATTATATTGTCTCTTTATAAATATGATATCACTATTTCTAATTCTTTGACTTTCTTATTCTTGGCATGATCCGCAATTCTAGCCAATCTTGATTTAAAGATTTTACTCTTGTTTCATCTTATAGATATATTATTGCAAACTATAATAAAACTGCTTTAAATATTTCACTTATCTCTGGCTTTAACTTGTTGATGAAAACAATATTAATAACCAGTTAACTCCTTCTTTAGCTCTTAACAACCAAGTCTTTTGTCATTTCTGAACTTTAGTTCTTTTCAGTGTTTTAACTCTTTGTTAGCTTCGGTCAACACTTTAGTTCTCCTCAAGCATCTTCGTCTTAGTTGTCTGTCCATCAGGCATCACTGTGAAGTTCTTCTCATCGATAATTCTTGTGATTCTACTTCTCGGTAATTCTTTTTGGGTTTCTTTCTTAGGCAACACTGTGACTTTACTTTTGGTTTTCTCTGTCCGTCAGGGTGCACTCCCTGTCGATGCTTGTTTTCACTTAGTGAATTTTGATCTTCTATGCATTACTGAAAGCATAACCTTTATCTTTCTAATTTTATGATGTCTTTGACACTTTGTATATAACCAATTCGATTATACCAAGTTGACATCAATGACAACACAATCCATTAACTTATTTAATGTCTTGCATTATCTTTCTACATTTCGGTGATCAAATTAACATCTTGAAACATTCAAACAGTTATGGTTCATCAGTAAGAGGGATAAGTGCTACCAAGAATGATGCAATGAAATTTTACAAGAATTGAGTTTGGAATGCAATAGAAGATTTCCATTCTTTCAACATTATTTCTATCCCTAGAAAACTAAATCAAAATGCAGACAGGTTAGCAGATGTTAGATCCTAATTTGATATTCCTAACAACCTTTTAGTAAGGAAAGATTAACAACATGTTAAGATTATTGTCAGAAATTCCATCCCTGATAATAATATTAATTGGCAAGTGTTTGATAATGATGAGGAAATTCTGCAATTCTTATTTGAAGAAGATGTCTTTTCAGAGCACAATAGACTGATGCATAACTATGGTGGCCAAGTGGTATAAATTAAATCAAATAAGATTCCTAAATGATTTTTCACCTTGGAATCTATCTTCAACAAAGATTACCAAGAAAAAAGGAATAAGACTAGCTTGGTAGTTCAAAAGGAACACTATGCTAATTTAGAACTGGAGCCAGTAAAAGCCTAAAGTTTGGAACGGTAAACACTGATTCAAAGAAACAAGATTAAAATAAATTATTTTAGGAGTTTAGTGATGTATTTTCATGGAAATATGAAGATCTCAAAGGCTTCAATCCAGAACTTTCTCAACATACCATTGAATTAGAGCCAAATGCGAAGCCAGCCAGACAGAAGCAAAGGCTTTTCAACCCCAAACTAGAGCCTCTCATGCACAAGGAAGTTCTCAAGTTGATAGAGAGTGGTATCATTTACCCCATAAATTATACTAAATAGATATCCAACCTTATTCCTGTGAGGAAAAAGAATGGGGAACTGAGGCTATGTGTTGATTTTAGGGACCTTAATAGGGCATCCCTAAAATATTGCCATCCATTTCCATCTATGGAGAAGATTATACAATGTGTCTCTGGATCAAAATGCTTCTCATTACTAGATGGTTACTCAAGATATAATCATATCCTAGTTAGTAAGGAGGATCAATATAAGACTACATTTGCAACCAAGTGGGGAACCATGAATTATCAAAAGATGCCTTTTGGTTTATCAAATGTAGGTGATACTTTTCAAAAGGCTATGGATAGGTCCTTTAAAAAAATCATGTACAAGTTTTTACTAGTCTAATTAGATGATATCATTGTTTATTCTAAACATGTAGGAGATCACATCAAACATCTGAGGAAAATATTTGAAAGGTGTATGGAGTTTGGGATCTCCCTCAATCCCAAGAAATGTGTTTTTGTAGTCCATGAAGGGAAACTGTTGGGATATATTGTGTCCAAAAAAGGTATTATAGTGGACCTTGAGAGGATTGAAGCTATTCTAGAGCTACCCGTACCACCTAAAAAGAATATTCTTCAATCCTTCATAGGAATGATTAACTTTTTCTGGCCTTTTTTTGCCTAACATTATAGATCTTTTGAAGCCTTTAACATTAATGTTGAAGAAGAATGCAGTTTTCTATTGTAGAAAAGAAGGAAAGAATAGTTTTCATGCCATTAAAGAGGCTCTCATAAAATCTCCTTCCTTTATCCTGATTTTAGTAAAGACTTCATTCTATATTCTTATGAAGGCTCTGATGCCATATCTGCAATGTTAACTCAACATAACTCTTGTATAGTCAGAAAATGGAAGCACTTCCATAGGAGATTGGTTTAGCCTTCCAAGTGACTGGTTTGGGGTCATGAAAAGCACCTCTGAATGGGTTTTTGATCTTGACATGGCTTCCCCCCTGACCTGCCTTTCTAACCTCCATTTCCTGACCTAAATTCTGCATTCTAGGTCTCTGACCTGTGATCCTGGGATCTGGGGACAGGGTCAACCTCGTAGGATAGGGTTGACCTTAGCCCTACCCTAGGACAGGGTTGACCTTAGCCCTATCCTAGAATAGGGCTGACCTTGACCCTATACCAGGATCCAAATCCCAGGAACTTTTGGTTTCCGGGATGTTGGTCTTCACAAAAAGTTTATTACCGCTTCCGGGTCGGTTGTTTCGGGTTCCAAATTGGTTGATTCCTAAATTATATTTAATATAGGTCCTCTCCTAGGGGTAAAGGCTTAAATGATTATTTAATTATCCTATGTAGCTCTCCTTAGAAGATTGTGCCCTAGTTTCATATAAAAGGGAGCTTTCTCTCTCATTTTCTCTAAGCATGAAAAAACCATGATCAAGGAATTGAAGTATTCTAATCAAGCATCAAGTATCCTTATGAAGTGAAGTCTAGGAAAGCCATTAAGAAATATTTGAAGCAAGCACCCATCATTCTCAAGTATCCATTTGCATGAAGGAGATCCATTGGAGGCCATTGAAGGATTGAAGCCAAAAAGTGCCCTTTTGGTGATCTCTCCATCCATCTTCTTCCAAAGCCCTTGTCAAGTTCAAGAACCCATTCAAGACTTGGTGTTTGAGATCTATAAGCAAGAGATTGAAGAAATCCTTCCATTCTACATTCCATCTTTTGAAGCATACTTTTGGATCCACAGATTCAAATCCGCCACAAGGACATTACAAGCAAGGTGAATTTGAGTTTTGCTTTGTTATTCTTTATGCAAACTTCAATTACATATATTAAGGTTAATTCCAAAACTGGGGTTTGACAAAGGCAAACCCCTTTCCCCCAACAAAAAAACATTTTTCTTGCAGGTATAGCTTTGGGACTGTAAATTTGAGGCCAGATCTGGATACCCTTTTCGGATTTCTTTCAGACTGTGCAAACAGGGACACTTTCAAAGTTGAGCAGATCGAGTTGGAAAAAGTGGTACAGGGTCGACCTTTTTCATAAGATGACATCAGAATGAAAAAAAATTTCTGGGTTTTGTCCATCTCTCTTTTCCGATTCAGTATGAACTATCAGCATCTCTAGAAACACTCTATAGATCTCAGAAAACAACAATATTTGATCTACCACTTTGTAAGGTTGGTACTTTCTCCTATTCTTTTCAATTACTATCATTAATCATATTAATCAATCAATTTATAGAATTTAAGATCCCCTTTCTTGGTCTCTTTCCAAATATTGGAT
>MU225120.1:28754-44358 GCA_018584345.1 Thuja plicata
TTTAAGATCCCCTTTCTTGGTCTCTTTCCAAATATTGGATTCATTTGTGCATTAACCCTTTGGGGTTGATCAAAATTGGATCTCCTATTTGTGTATTTGAGGGTGAAAGAAAGGAGCATCTTATCTTTCCTTAATCACAATTAACAATTCAAACCCTCTCCTTAAACCACAATTTTCTCATTTACATTTTAGTAACATTCATCTTCATCTCTCTCTATATATATTTTTTTATGTTACAACTCTAAAGAATTAGAGCAGCCTATTTCTTTCTTTAGAAAAGGTTTGGAAGAGTATGAACAGATGTACTCTTTTGTAGAGAAACATGTACTTGATATGGTTAAGAGCCTTAAAAAGTTTAGACATATATTAACTCATAGTAAGGTACATTTGAGAGTTACTCATCCAAGTGTCAAGGAGTTCCTACTTATTAAGGACCTAAAGAGAAAAGAACTAGATGGATCACCAAAGTCATGGAATATGAAGTTATCCAAGTGACCAAGCTAGTCAAAGGAAGAGGTATTTGTGAACAATTGACAAAGGATGAAACTCCAAAATACCAAGAGAAAATGAATGCATCCTTAGTTGTGCATTCACCAGAAGAACATGCTAAGGCAACAAGTTGGTTGCCTAACATGGATCATTATTTAAAGATAGAAGAATGCCCTTCAAACTTGGATCCAACAAGAAGAAGGTATTACAGATTGCGATCTATCCATTTTGTTCTCATTAACGATATTCTCTTTAGAAAGGATCATAATCATGTCCTCTTAAGATGCATTTATTTAGAACATGTAGTAGATGTCCTAAATGAATTTCATGATGGACCTTCTAGAGGCCATTTCTCCCCTAGGACTACTTCTTTCAAGATCATGAGGGATGGATACTATTTTCCATCTATCTTTAAGCATAGTCATGATCGTGTAAGAAAATGCATGAAATGTGCCATGTTTGCACGTAAAGAAAGGCTTGTAGCTCTTCCCCTCCAACCAATCAAGACATACCAACCTTTTATGAAGTTGGGAATTGACTTCATAGGTCTAATTAACCTCCCATCTAGTGCAAGCCATAAGTGGATAATAATTGAAACTGATTATTTCACCAGATGAACTGAAGCTATTGCATTAAAAGAAGAAGATGAGAGTGTTGTCTTGGGTTTTTACGATGACATAATTCATAGATTTGCAACTCTAGACTCTAGTATATCAGATAATGCACTTTCTTTCAAAGGCTTAAGGTTCACTAAATGGGAAATTGAACATGGTTTTTACCTAAACACAAGCTCCAATTATTACCCCCAGGGTAATGGTTTAGTAGAGTCTACAAACAAGAACCTGATCAGGATAATAAAAAAGGCTATGCAAGAAAATCAGAGAGATTGGCACTCTAAACTAAAGTCTACCTTCTGGTTAGACATGATCACTCCCAAGAAGATCATTGGGAACTCTCCATACATGCTAGTCTATGGTAGGGAAGCTAAATTGTCCATTTCAACTGAATTACCAGTTTTGGACCTGAATACCCAACTTGTCCTCTTTGAAGAATGAGACCCTTTGCTGGTAAGGTATGCTCAACTCACGGAGTTGGAATAAAGTAGAGACAAGTCCATACAGACTATGGAGTTCCAATAGATAAAAATAAAGAAGAGCTTTGATAGGAGAGCTAGATCAAGGAACTTGAATGTTTGGGATATAGTCCTCAAATGGGATGAATTCAGATCTAGGCCTGGCAGGCATACCAATTTTGACTCCTTTTGGGGAGGTCCATTTGTGATCACTGAGTGCAAGGAGCATAATTATTTTAAGCTATCAACTCTTGAAAGAGAATCCTTTCCAATTTCTGTCAATGGATTTCACCTAAAGCTTTGTTTTGAGGTTTGTCTAGCTTTGTAATTAAGTTTCCTTCTTTTTGTTCTTCTTTCTAGGTTAGTTTTTCCTACTTTCCTCAAAAGCAATTTGCATTGTTAGTTTGTTTATGCTTGTATAGTCCTTTTCCCTATTTTGGTTTGATTTCCCTCCTCCCTGTTTTAATCCTCCTACCTTCTTGAAGTTTTTGTGTGCTCAAATGCAGACTCCTGTGCCTAATGGAATGTCATAAGGCCGCTAGTTTTATGTGTCTAGCAGGCTAACATTTAGTAGAAATTGACAAAAATGTTACCCAAATTTATCATCATGTATGAATTTGGATACAAGTGGATTAAATGAGGCTCGCAAAAGGGTAGAGACCAACTTGTATAGTTTCTGTCATGATTCCTTATCTTTGCCTTGCTCTCTACATTGTTATAGGTCTGGTTTTAAACCCTTCATATGCAAAAAACCCTATGAATGATCCCTTAAAACCCTAACTCCTTTGTGACTATTATAATACTTCATTACCTTTTTCATGTCTTAAGGTCATAGTTGTTGACATGTTTTAAGTTGCCCACAATGGTCACCTTTTATCATGAGTCGCACACTCATGCTGTATTTCTTAAACAGTCATTTCAATCTGCGATTGTGCAAGTAAAGTAGATTTTATGTTATCACTCACTTGTTGAGCTAAACCACCTAATATTTTTTTTTATGTGAGTGTGCGATGCAGTCTATGTTGCAGGTTATGTGTTGTCATTTCTCACTCATGCAGTTTGAAAGATCATGACAGAAAAGTGCTGCAAGTATGCGATTGAAAGGAAAGATGAAGATCGACGGTTGTTGTTCACTCATCTAGAATCAAGGTATATTCTTTCAAGGGTGAAGAGTGTGCAAAAATATGCCACATGTTCTTGGTGGATCCAGTTGAGGGTAGAGACAAGTTAAATATCGATCAAGCTTCTTTTGATCATATGGTTGGCATTATAGCTTAAAGACAAAGTTATTGAAATCTATCCATAAATCCATTAAACCTGAATGACATGTTTCCATGGTGGAGCCAAGCTGGTCAGACAAAGGTAAAGTAAAGACCAATCAAGTCTTATTTGATCAGATGAATAATGTATTGGCTTAAAGACAAGATGCTTGACATCTACTATTTAAGAATCAAGTTGTAATGACATGTGGCACAAATGACATTATGGGTATCAGTTTATAAAGACAAGATAAAGGAACATAAAGTAAAGAAGATCTGACAGTAGGCGTAATTCCTTGATTGCCAAGATGAAGTTGTTTAACTTTTGAGCCATCATGCCTACTTTCCATGTGTACAAGTCATCCTAGGGTCAGCACCAAAGGTAAAATAAAGATAAAGAAAGCTCATGAAGATCGGATGGTGGGCGTAATGCCTTGATCATAAAGATGAAGAAATATAACCATTAAGGCATCATGTCTATGTGTCGCGTGGAAAATATGATCATGTGCTCATGGGTAGCTTAAGGTTGATTGACAGTCATGTTTTAAAATTCATGAAGATTCAAGTCTGGGCTGTTGATCGGGCATTCCATGCCATAAGTGACTATTTGGGTTTAAATTCAAATATTTAAATGTTGTTCTTAGGGTTTTCATAGCGGTGGTGATGTTTCCAACTTATAGATTGGGTAGATGGATCAATCTGATGTATCTTCTCAAATTTATGATGATGGGAGATGCATTCATGATGGTAGCTGATATTTTGAGATATTTCCCAAGTGTATTGATGAGTAGAATTGATTGGTTTAGGGTTTCTATATTTTTTATTAAATTTCTATTGTAACCCTAATTCTATGTAAACTGATCGATGGATTGACTCTCAAGCCTGTGTGTTAGGGGAGGTTGTATATAAATCATTTTTTGCTCTTTTGTAAAGAAGGTTCAGATTATGTAAGAAGTTTTTTGTGACATTTTCTCTATCCTCAATATTTTCATGTGTCTATAATTCTCATTCTTCCAAGGCTTATGAAGGACTTTCTTTGATATTTTCTTACCCTTAGGTTCTCATGTGTTTTGGGATTCTTTTTGAAGCATAATATAGTAGTTAATGTTAGAGAGATTTTGGAGTTCTTGAGCCTTCTCTCTTCTTGCATCTTTGTGCACTACTGTGGGTGATTTGATTTAGATAATATTGTGTATTTTATTCATTCCTTGTTATCTTGTCTAAGTCTTGTGCCTATTTATTGGAGTGGATATCTATTTGTAGGTCATAGTCTATGTCTATTCCCTTAGATATGCTATTGTTTGTGAAATCTTCTCTTTCCTTGAATAGCCTCTTTCTATTTCAGAACTCTCTGTGAAATACTTATGCAAGCCTATTCAGAAAGTTGTGTTCTGCTAGATTTAAAAATTTCATGCTAGTTTTGGTCACTATGTTATGATTCATGTTAACTTCGGTGTATCACATTGTAGGATAATTTGATTTTCAGTTATTTCCCTTTAGTTCTCCTTCTATCCCTTTTACTTCCAAGTTTACTTTCATGTTAAAAAGAAAATAAGGTGATTATCCAAGTGGAACCGGCCTAGAATTCTGAGGCATCACTTTAGTTAGAAGAGGCCCCACAACCTAGAAGTGATTCTCATGTTATACTAGATTGTTAGGCCAAGTGCTTAGCAGGGTGAAAAATTTAGTGTATAAGAATTCTGGCATGCCCGATGGGACTAAAAGAAGTTCATCTTTCAAGACTGTGTTATCTCTGATATGTTGATTACATAGTATAGACCTAAAGATGTTTCTTTATTAAGTATATTTGGTGAATCCATTGGTACCAATAACAAGAAGATCCAGTTCCATCAAAGTTTATGAGAAGGATAGAAACAAGGAATTCAAACCCTTCTGAGTTTTTGCAGTTACTACCAACAAGAAGAAAAGGGAGATCATCTCAAAGAATATCCCCTATAAGGAGAGTACGGTCTACCCCACCTATTTCTGAGGAGGAACCATTTCTTTTCCATTTTAGAAGGAGAGGAAGATCTTTAAACAATGGATTTCTAGAAGATTCAGCTCCACACCTTGGTTCAAGTGCAACTCATACAGTTTCTATTCAGCAAATCACAGTTCCTACAATGGAAAGGAAGTTTTTGTTTGTACCCTTTAATCAAGGGATCCCATTAAATGTTTCTCAACACCATGGTGTGCCTTTAGCATCACTAAGAGTTTTCCTGATTTCACAGATGAGAGGGAGACAACAGCTTATGAACACATAAGATATGTGGCCACAATTTGTAATGTTCAACATATCGTTGAAGAAGATGTGGCTACTAAGTTGTTGGCAGCCTATTTAGAAGGAAAAGCCCTACAATGGTTCAAAAAACTTGTAGTGGGCTCTATTGATTCTTGGGATAGACTAGGAGATTATCTCTGCAAATATTTTGAGGAAAAGTTAGACCATCTATCCCTAGTTGAGCAACTAACAACCATAAAGAGGGATCCTCAAGAGAAGATGACAAACTTTAATAACAGATTTATCAAGGATATGGAATAGGATTCCTATCTTTGTGAGGCCTTCAATAGATCATGCTTTTCTATATTTCTTGAAAATTTTGAATAGCAACATATCTGTCATAATCAAAGCCATGGGAGATACCTCATTACCTTAGGCTTTTGACATAGCCATCAAAGAAGAAAATTGTTTGATTTAGGTTGGTATGATAGCCCCAAGGCTACCCATGCCTATTTTCCCTGATATTCAACCTAACATTCCCTTGACCATCCCTCCATTCAGTCCCATACCCACTATGATAGCACCTCAAGCTATTACTAGCTATGAGGAATCTAATGCAGGCCCTTCCCAAGAGCTACTTGAATTGAGAAGTAGTCAACAAGAAACAAAGAAGTTATTATAGACAACAAGTAGCGAGATGACTAGTATTAAAAAGAAGAATCAAGGAAGTAGACCACCTTTTCAGCAACAAAATAAAAGTCCTAACCAAAAATATCAAAATCAAGGACAATCCTATCAGCATAATAGACCACCATATCAAGGGAATTACCAAGGTCAAAGGTAGAACTTCAATCATAGTCTATTCCAACCTTATAATCCCATGCCTCTTAACTTTTCAAATCCAACTACAGAGATGGTTCCTGTATATGTTAAATGTGGCTTTCTTATTTAACCATACACTTCAACATAGTCATTATTCATCAGACACACACTATAATGAATATGATTCATTCACCTTGCATGCCTGTATTATTCGACATGTTGCCTCCTATCTAGACAGGGTTTTGAATGGCTCCAGAAAAAGAGTCTCACAACCTAGACCAGTCTAAGAATGGAGGATTTTTGTCCATGAATGCAATGCAAGATTAATCTAAGAATGAAAGATGAAAGATTAATCTAAGCTAGAAATGAGATTAAACTATGACATGATTTCAAAGATATTAATCTAAGAAAATGAAACTAATATATTGTAAAAGAGAGCTTAATAGAAATGAGATTATGAGCTATAAAATGCAGCAGCAATTCGTTATTCTAACAATGCATCCCCTTGAATGAGAACTGGGAGTTCACTTATAGGCTAAGAGTCTTCTCAGAATAGAAAGTTTCCGTGGAAATAAAACAGATAACTCACTAAAAAACCCAGTTCAGATTAGCAAGTTTTCTTTAGAAGAAAACAGTGAACTATTTTCTTTTTTATTTTAACTATTTCATTTCTCTTTCAAAGCATAGTTAATTCAAAGTTTCTATTTATGAATTGGAGAGAAGATTTTTGAGAGAATATTTAATTAAATAAATAGAATATGACCTCATAAATGTATTTTCTCAATTATTTGAATAATCAAATTCCATTTTTGAAATGAGGATATTTATTTAATAATTAAATATTATTTAATTCCTTTTTATGTGTTTTAGCTAAAACAGTTGAATTTAATTTATTTAAAGTGCTAGGAATTTATAAGTAAATTAATTCAATCATAGGGTTTATTTAGGTAATTGATATTTTAGGAATTAAATATAATGTTATGATTAATGCAGATTTAGGATTTTCTGTATTTGACACTTAGGTCGAGTAGATTTAGTCAAAAATTAGAATTGCCTAGTACAATAGGACTTTGATGATCCAGAAGAATGACAAATGCAACAAAACTGGTTAGGGTTGCAATATGTCATTTTTGGGGTGTTACATTTTGCCCCTCTTTGAATTGATGTGTGAGCAGCACATTGATTCAAAGAATAGTCTGATGTCTGAAGCACAGAAGAATAGATTTCAAAAATTGATGATGCAAATATTGATTGATGAAGATTTTAGAGCCATCTTCGGGACAGAGTTTAACTCTTTGAAGTCTAGGTTAGATTTCCAAGACGCCAGTCAAGTAGAGTTTTTGAGGGTCATCTCCAAAATGAAGCTTGACCCTCAGGGATCCAGGTTAGATTGCCCCGATACCTAATAGATTAAGATTTCAAGAATCATCTCCAGAACGAAGCTTGATCCTTAGAGGTCTAAGTTAGATTTCTCAGATACCTAATAGATTGATATCTTTCAAAATACTATCCCTAGAACGAGGCTCAATTTTCAGGAGTCAAGGTTAGATTTCCCTGATCATTGTCCATAAAAGGATAATCAATAGATATTTTTAGGACTATCTCCAGAATGAAGCTTAGTCCCCCAATATCTAGATTAGATTTCATAGACACTGGTTAGATCAAGTTTCAGAATCATCTCCAAAATAGAACTTGATTTTCAGGAGTCAGGATTAGATTGCTCCAATTCCCAATAGATGATATTTTTGAGAACCATCTCCAAAATGAAGCTTAATCCTCAGGGACATGAGTTAGATTGCTTAGATACTCAATAGATTGAGATTTTGGGAATCATCTCCAGAATGAAGCTTGATCCCGAGGGATCCAGGTTAGATTTTCCTGATACCTAATAAATGATGATATGTAAGGAGCAAAGATGCCCCTAGCAATGAGGACTTTTGAATTTAGATTGGATTGATTGGAATAGATTCAATGATGTAATCATCCCGCCCCCTTGGGAGTGAAATAGAAGGATGACATATTATGTGTGAGTTAATACACCTTCAAGAAATTAGGAAAAATAAATACAATTCTATGGAAAGAAATAACAATTTAATCTAAATAATTGCATTTAAAATCCATGACATCTCATGGTTCTCTAACTAGGCTTTGCAAGTAGAGCTCTTAGCCTTAATCTCCACTAGTGACCATCCTAGAATGAGAAAATATGATAAAAATACTTGATCTAGCTCTCTATTCTCTCAATTTGCTTCAAAGATGAACTCAAATGCTCATGATATGCTCTCAAATCTTACAATTCGCCCTCAAATACTCAAGATAATGCTCAATTTCTATCAAATTTCCTATAATGATGATGCAATACATTCAAATTTTCTAGGATCCCTTTATGCTTAGAAATGGATTGTATTTATAGTAAAATCCAAAGGGTGGGTGGTAGAGTGAATTGACCATGGGTTAATCCTCGGTTGAGTTTGATCTCTCAAATGGTTTCAACTGGGGGACCATTTAAATGGTTGTCTCAAAAGTTAGGAAAAGGTGACAAAGTCCTCAATTCTCATTGGTTGATCAAATTATGTTGAAAAAAATTAGGATTTATTTAATACAATCAATTAATTAAATTAGTCATGTAAGGGTGAATAGGTTCAATTTGATTTTTGATTTAAAACTATACAATTAATTGATTAAAATCAATTATATAATTTTGATTGATCCCTTTTAGGCTTATATTTGATTATTTGATTTCATTATTAATTAATCCTTTGATTTTATTTGATTTAATCCAATTTGATTGATAAATGCCCATTTAATTTCATTTTGATCCATTTTGAAGCATTTTAAGCATTTTGATGAGATTTGTTGAGATTTGCAGATTTTGATGATGATAAGACACCTGCTCAATTTTGGGTGTCTACAAATGCCCCTCTTTGAATTGATGTGTGAAGTGCATTGATTCAAAGAAAATTGCATGTCCTGATCACCGATTTGATACTGATTGATTCATTGATGCAAAACCTGATATAAAACTTAATGTGAAACTTCGATGCGAAACCCTGATTTAGAATTTTGATGTGAATATGATTTGATTTGATGTAGAATGCCCCACAGATAAAATTTTTAAATTGTAATGCCCCAGATTTGATATAGATGTGATGAAAAATCCTAATTTGAACTTTTGATGTGGATATGATGCCCCCTCGGGAAATGAATTGAGATGATGGTAGATGATTTGGCTAAGTTTGGAAAATTGAGATTCATTTCCCAATAAAATCAATTTGAAAATGCCCTAGTTATGAGAGAATATGATGAGAATAGCTATTATTGAGAAAACATTGTTGATGTTTTAGATATGGTGATGATGATCGAATATCACATGATGTCAGTCAAAATCACATGGTTGATGTTGTATTGATTTCAATCGGATAAGATAGGTATGCTTACGGATTGATTAGATAAACTGATAATTCGCTCTAAAGATCTAGAGAGACAAACAAATGGATTGATTTTTCTTTCTCAAGATCTAGAGTTAGGAAATTTTATGTTCTCAAAGTGAGAAATGGATGATAGGATAAATGATTAATGCTAGATGATTAAGTGGATGATTTGACTGATTGATATTTGATTGGATTGGATTTGATGGGAATATTAATGGTAGGAGGCTGATAGATAAGGGCATTTGATATGATTTAGGTGTAGATGTAGGTACAAGGGATAAACAAAATTAGGTTTCCCCTAGTTGATCAGATGGTGAGATTTCCCCTAGGTGAGAAAATGTATATTGATGATATCCTTGATGTAGCATTGATCAATTTGATGAATTAGACATTTGATGACGTTGAGTAGGACTTAGATGATGTAATCATGATTAAATTCCACCCCCTTGATTAAGGAAAATTCCATAAACATGCAATTAATCTATCATGAAAATGCAATGCAATGAAACTAATGGTCACTAACTTTTTGTGAAAGAACTACAAAAGAGATATATTTTCATCATTGAGCATTATGGAACTAGGAGTCGATACAATCCTTATTTGTGCCACTGCGACCATAAGAATATGAATACGACTTTCATCTCATCTGATAACCTCTTTTGGAACCTAGTACAACCCTCACTAGTTGAATGACCAACTATGAGAATATGAATACCGGTTTCAATGGATTCAATGTTGCAAGTGGATGTTGGTATTAAGATATTGAAAATCTAAATAGCCAAGGTATCCTTTTGTGTAAACAAACAAAGGTTAATCCTCCTTCCTATATGAATGTCCTCAATGGTTCTTTGATGATCATATCATTAGACTAATTCATACAAGTTAAAGAATCTTCCTCCAAATAGTCACACAAAAGCAAAGAAAACACCATGTCTTCATCATTGCCAATTTAGTCAGAACATCATCGATTAACTAAAAAGACATGACTCAAAAAAAATTCAATGAAAAACTCATCAAAAATTTCAAGTGTGCAGCAATGTATCATGATTTTCAAATAAGAATTCCAGCCATTTTGATCATGTAGGGTGTTGTCAATTTTTAATCCTGATAAAATAAGTCAATGAAAGTCAAGGATCATGTTATACGATCAAACTAGTTTGGGTTGAACAATGATATCCATCAAAGGTTCCAAAATATCTCTCCTTTGAATTCTAAAAATCTGCTTCTATCGTGTGACCAAAATGTAGCACTTCTGAATCTGTTTGGTACCAAAATCCATGATGATTTGCCCCCAAGTGATAAGTGAAACCATATGTAAAGCTTGGGAAAATGAAACCTCGAATGCAACGATGGATTTCAAAGACTGTATGCAAGATTTTTAGATTTTTTAATGTTTTTGGATTTTTAGATATTTTTTGACTTTTTAAAGATTTTTTATTTTTTTATTTTTTAGAGATTTTTTTATTTTTTTTATTTTTTTTATTTTTGAATTTTACTATCTCTCAAACAAGATCACATTGGTTTGTCCCCAATGTCTAGCAAGGTATAGGACATGAAGGATGGATCTGCAAGCTGATGGATTAGAGATGGAAAGGCCATGATGGATGAAGCATGCGAATGTGACCCGTAGAACCATCTCCTCAAGATAATGCAAGCTAAGGATAAAGGATATAGCAATGTGAAACATGTTTTTTTGGATAAGAAATGGAAGCCAATGATGTAGTTCTAGATAATATATAGGAAAATGATCTAATTTCATGAAAGTGGGTAGTTCCAAAAGAGTGGAAATGTCAAGAAGATTTTGATAACAAATTTCGCACTTTATGTCCTTCATTTTCGATCTAGACCAATGGATCCATTTGGGTAAGATGTGGATAAGATAGCACAATTAGGATAAATGGGTGATGGAGGCTATGAGGGGATCATTTGGGATTATGGAAAGGTTTCCTAGGGATAATGAAGGTGGATTGGGGAGAAGCAAGATCATGATAGGGTAGCATGGATGCAACAAGTGAATAAGATGATGGAAAGGATAACAATTTCAAGATACTTGATGCTCATGGATATGTTCAACCTTATCAAGACCAAAGGTAAAAGAGGGAATATGGATGCAAGTGAGATAAATCATAGGAAGATGGAGGATAGCATGGATGAAACTTTCCCCCAAGTGTAGAGTGCAAGAGGAAGGAATTACACATGACACCTATTTGCCAGGTTTTCATCATGGTACTTGTCCAAGGCACCACAAGAAGTGGTTTTCACCATAGGATAGATTGATTTATCTTTACTTTTTTTTTTTTGTGATACCAAGGCACCTATTTCTAGGTTTTCACCAAGGCACTTTTCTCCTTTTTCAATTTTTTTCTTTTTTTGTATTTTTCAAAATTTCCCCAACATCTGGATCTTTGGACAATGCTCTTTTGAAAGATATGTTATAATAAACCATGAATATGGCTAGGATGCTCAAAGATATTGATAAGGTGATGATAAAGGACACATATGGAGGATAAGGGTAGATGGTGGTGAAGATTTTATGCCATAGATTGGATAAGAGGTATGGAAAGATGGAAAGTATGCGTTGGATAATGAATGTGAGGATAAGAAGAAGGATATTTTACATTTGACACTTAAGTAAAGTAGAGTTAGTCAAAACTTAGAATTGCCTAGTACAATAGGACTTTGATGATCTAGAAGAATGACAAATGCAACAAATTTGGTTAGGGTTGCAAGATGTCAATTTTGGGGTGTTACATTTTGCACCTCTTTGAATTGATGTGCGAGTAGCGCATTGATTCAAAGAATAGTATGATGTCTGAAGCACAGAAGAATAGATTTCAAAAATTGATGATGCAAAGATCAATTGATGAATATTTCAGAGCCATCTCTAGGAAAAAGTTTAACTCTCCGAAGTCTAGGTTAGATTGCCAAGATTCCTGTCAAGTAGAGTTTTCGAGGGTCATCTCCAGAATGAAGCTTGATCCTCAGGGATCCAGGTTAGATTGCCCCTATACCTAATAGATTAATATTCTAAGAATCATCTCTAGTATGAAGCTTGATCCTCAGGTGTCTAATTTATATTGCTCAGATACCTAATAGATTGATATCTTTCAAAAGACTATCCCCAGAATGAGGCTCATCCTTCAGGAGTCAGGGTTAGTTTCCCTCGATACCTATCCATAAAAAGATAGTCAATAGAGATTTTTAGGACTATCTCCATAATGAATCTTAGTCCCCCAATATCTATGTTAGATTGCCCAGACACTGGTTAGATTGAGTTTCATAATCATCTCTAGAAATGAGCTTGATTTTCAGGAGTCAGGGTTAGATTGCCACAATTCCCAACAGATGATATTTTCAAGAATCATCTCCAGAACGAAGCTTAATCCTCAGGGACCTGAGTTAGATTGCTCAGATACTTAATAGATTGAGATTTTGAGAATCATCTCCAGAATGAAGCTTGATCCTTAGGGAACTGGGATAGATTGCCTCGATACCTAATAAATGGCGAGATGTAAGGAACAACGATGCCCCTATTGATTGTGGAGTATCCAGTTTTTACTATGAAATATGAAAATTGAACATGGCCCAAGTGATGAGATGCCCCTAGCAATGAGGACTTTTTAATTTAGATCAGATTGATTGGAATAGATTCAATGATGTAATCATCCTTCCCCCTCAGGAGTGAAATATAAGGATGACATGATGTGTGTGAGTTAATACACCTTCATGAAATTAGGAAAAATAACTACAATTCTATGGAAATAAATAATAATTTAATCTAAATAATTGCATTTAAAATCCATGACATCTCATGGTTCTCTAACTAGGCTTTGGAAGTAGAGCTCTTAGCCTTAATCTCTACTAGTGACCATCCTAGAATGGGAAAATATGATAAAAATGCTTGATCTAGCTCTCAATTGTCTCAATATTATTAAAAGATGAACTCAAATGCACATGATATGCTCTCAAATCTTACAATTTACTCTCCAATACTCAAGATAATGCTCAGTTTCTATCAAATTGCCTATAGTGATGATGCTATGCAGTTGAATTTTCTTGGATCCCTTTATGCTTAGAAATGGCTTGTATTTATAGTAAAATCCCAAGGGTAGGGGGTAGAGTGAATTGACAATGGGTTAATCCTTGGTTGGGTTTGAACTCTCAAATGGTTTCAAATGGGGGTACCATTTAAATGGTTATCTCAAGGCTGGGACAAGGAGACAAAGTCCTCAATTCTCATTGGTTAATCAAATTATGTTGAAAGAAATTAGGATTTACTTAATTCAATCAATTAATTAAATTAGCCATGTAAGGGTGAATAGGTTCAATTTGATTTTTGATTTAAAACTATATAATTAATTGATTAAAATCAATTATATAATTTTGATTGTTCCCTTTAGGCTTATATTCGATTATTTGATTTCATTATTAATTAATCCTTTGATTTTATTTGATTTAATCCAATTTGATTGATAAATTCCCATTTAATTTGATTTTGATCCATTTTGAAGCATTTTGATGAGATTTGTTGAGATTTGTAGATTTTTATGATGCTAAGACACCTGGTCAATTTTGGGTGTCTACACATGTCATAATGGTGATTGAGAGAAAGAAATAGCATATAGATGTTGAATCTGATGACATTAATTTGTCATTAGTATTCAAACAACAATTTCTGTAAGCCTACATCGAAAGACAGTAAAGGGAAAACTGAAGATCAGATTGGCAGATCACCAAAAAATGACTAAGTACAGAAAGAACCGATGACACAAGGTAGTGTCTAAACCAAAAACCACAATGCAGAGAGTTAAAGTGGAACCTGACAGAGGAACCCAAAATGCCAGTTACAGTTCAGATCGATGAAACAGATTCAATGCACCGATAGTAAAAACTGAAGGACAGTCAAGAATGACTGAAAGATAGAACCTACAGTCAGTTGCATCCCGCAAAAAGTGGATCTGACTTCCATGTCAGATAAAGTAAGGGTATTTTATTTATAGGATGTTTAATTGTTTTTAAATCCATTTCTTTAGGGTCAAGAAACATTAATATAAGTGTTTTAATCAGTCTAACTAATTTAAAACACAGACTAGGAGATGTAGTTGAAAGTTGTAAACCTGATCTTAGAGTTAACATTGTTTTTATCATCAACTCAATGAAATCAATCCATCTATAAATAGATGATATAATCATTCATTAGAATGTGTGTGGAAGAAAGAGGAGAAAATAACAAGCACATCTATGGATTGAATTGAGAGTTTCAAGAACCAGAGAAGAGAAAGAAGAATTTGATTAGCAGAAGCAAGAATAGAGGAAACCGATAATCAGAGGTAATATTCAATCATAGTTAAGGTGATAATATTTTGTATGTGAACTACATAGGATCTGTATCAGCAATAGGAGATTTCACTTACCAGGTCAATTTTTAATTTTATGTCATTCTAACAAGTGAAGCAAAGTGTAAGAAATCCTTTCTTGTAAGGTGGATTTAACAGTCCTATATCAAATCTCTTAACTGAGTGCACACTTAACAGTGTTGCTGAAAGCTCTTAACAAAGTAGAACTTTACAGGTCTCCACTAATACTCCTAATAGGGTAGACCATCAAAAGTGATCAAAATTTTAATCCTTAACCGGCCCCTTCCATTCTGCAGATAGTGAAGTTTTGTGGGTGCCATCCCCACCGTAGTTTTTACTTCCTAACATGAGTTTTTTGCGATATCATATCTCATGTTATGTGTCAATTATGTTCATGAATGATTCTATGAATGATTCACATATTTATTAATCTTTGTAAATGATATAACTCACACAAAGATAGTGTAGATCAAACTGAATGGATATGCAATTGATTACAAAGGTTAATTGATTAAAGAACATGAAAAATTTATAGAGGTATTGATTCAGCCCTCCCCTCTTAGTACTACTTCCCATTAAACCCAAAAATTGGTATCAGAGCTAAGTCTCTTCTTGGAATATTGAGAATAAAAATCTTGAGATATAGATGTTCCATGAACAGTATAAATAAGCTAGAATCAAGATGAGAGAACTATTGGATGAAAGGAAATGAATGACAACATGAAGCAATGAAAAAGATTATCAAGAAGAAGAGATTCCAGATTTCTTTGAGTCTTCAGGATAAAATGCAAGAAAAGCATCAAATACATTAGAAGAGAACATAAAAAATCTGTTAGGGATTTTTCTTGTATGAATCACAGTGCTTGAAATAACTACTTGAACACCATGCTTCCTAATACTGATTCAGGGACAAGAAAAGCCTAATTGCTAAGGACTGGATAAGGTCCTTCTTC
>MU225120.1:48770-68513 GCA_018584345.1 Thuja plicata
TATGGAGTGTGTGACCTCTGGAACACAGTGCAAAAAGAATTTTCTCAATTGGATGCACTGGTCAAAAGTTATAACAGGCCAAACTGAGCTATTCAGATTTCTAGGCAGGGCAAAAATGCAGACAGTTCATGAACAACCAACTTTAGGAAGTATGAAAGCCTATCAAACAGATTTGGAATGACCTGAGGTTTAAAACATAAGCTTTCTGATATGCATGGAAAACATTCCCAAAGTGGTGAACTATGAAACTCAATAGGGTGTAAGATACTCAGAGGCAAAGTAGGCTCCGGACAGCAAATTGACACTTAGCAAAGATGCAGAATTAGATGACCCCCTCAAAATGACTACTGCCTAAAAATGTCAGAACTGGAATTTAGGAGCTGGGACCCACTGCATACATCAAATGAAAGGCATTAAAGCCTCTTCCAAATTTGTATCTCATAAACATCATCCGGGCACCTTTTACAAGTACTCCAACTGAGTCTTCTTACACAAATTTTCAAGGGTACTGACTTGTGCTCAACTGAAAATTTTAACATGGTCACTCCAAATTTGTTCCAAATTTAGGAGTACCAAAAAAATCTAAAGGAGATCAATCAACATCTGACTGAACAAATAAAGATGATGCAAATCAGTCAAGAGACCCAGATGGTTAGAATGATTGATGTGATGAGTTCCGATAGACAAGATGAAATAGAGAGAACACTAGCTACTGATGATAGGAGGAAGATTATAGAGAAACTAAAAGAAAAGGAGTTAGAAATTCAAAGACATGCAAAGCATCACCATGACATTACAAATCAAATCATTCTCATGAGTCAAGAAGAAAATAGAATGAATGTTGAACTCATTGAGAGAATACAGATTAACAGTGAGCTAAGAGAAGAAAATGAAAAACTAAAGTATGAGGTTAGAATTGAGCAGCAACATAATGAAGTTATTAGAAAGGCTAAAGAGAGTAATAAAAGAATGGATGATTTTCTACAAGGAAAATGAAGAGTCAACAACAAAAATGGTCTAGGCTTTACCAAAAATGGAGAATCATCAAATCAATCCAATCCAAAGAATGTTTATGAAAATCCAAGACAAACAAAGCTTACATGTAAACACTGTGGAAAGCAAGGTCACACAACAAATTTGTGTAGAGGAAAAATTAAAGGTATTCCTAAATCTAATCCTTCATTCATAGGATTCTATTATAAATGTAACAAGAAAGGACATAAGGAATATGAATGTAAGTCTAAGATAGAAAAGCCAAAGAAGGAAACCTACATGGATAAATATTTTCCTACATGCAAGATGAATGTGCACACAAGTCTTGAATGCTACAAAAAGAAAAGGGAGGCATGGAAGCCAAAAGGTCATGACACTCCATATCAACCAAAACATATTGGTAATCAGTATGTATGGGACTACAATACTTGGACAAATTGTACAACATGTGGAAGGTATGGTCACCTTTCTACAAAATGTATGAGACTATGGACTAGAAAGTATAGAGGATGGACCAACCCCAGAATGGCATGCTTACACTGTCACAAAGTTGGTCATCTCAAAAAGGACTACAGAGACTGAATGACAGAGACAAGAACATACCCCAATGGAAACACCATTGAAGATATCCAGAGGGCTAGAGATAAGATGTGGAGAAAAGCTTCAAGCAATGATGAAGCTGAAATAAGAAATGCAAGTGGTAACAACCCATCCAATGGATTTGGTGACATCGCCAACCCCACCTAAGAAGAACAAGTAAGTATGGAACTACATTAACCCTAAGATATTACTTTACATTAGTTCCATAATATGATGATATAATTCCAAATTAGCATAAGAAAGATGCATCATGGTTATACTTGTTGAAAAATGTGAAAATTATGTCTTCGGGCATATATATCCAAACCCGTCGGTATACACTTAAAGGAAAGACTGCCTATATTTACCAAAAGATGTTGGTTACAAACAAAATATATTAGTATTGACTGAGATGAATCAATAAACAAGCACATGAACAAGATGTCTGTGTTACTGAAACCTATCGGTAAAGGCTAAGTCAACTTTGACTGCTCAGAAACACTGTAAGCATGATCGATGGTAATAAAGTCTTCACTGACTAACTCAATCCTCAAACACCAAACTAACTCAATCCTCAAACACCAATGAGTTGGTAAGAATCTATTACATGCATTTTAGGTCAATGACTATAAATAGGGCATCAAAGTGACTCATTTGTCACGACACCCAGAGTAGTGCGAGCAAAGGCAATTTTGAGAAGAAAGGAACCAAGTTGCAAAGCGATCATGACTCGACCACCATGCACTCCAAAATAGTTTAAAGATCTATGTAGACACAACAGTAAGTTCTAATAGATAGATAACTCCATTCTTTACACATTTATGAAGAAGCCTTAAATTTCTATAAATGGCATCAACATCACAATCTGTAAAAGCTAAGAAGGCTAAGAATTAATTTTTTCCATTAGTACACTTAGTGAAAAACATTGACAGAGATCATCGGTACAAGCATAATTGGCAGACTACAAGCATAACCGGTGGACAACAAGCATACCCAATAGAACAAAATGTCACAAGAAAGTGCTAAGCAGGCAATTGAATGATGAACACTAACAAGTGTTGTACCGATGAAGTAAATAGGACATCACCGACGGGTCAATGACATAACACAAAGGACATCACCAATGATACAGTTTTGAGAACAAAACCAATGGAGCAGAAAAGGCATACCCGATGAAAAATTCAAGAAAGGAACACCGACGGAAAAGAAAACCAATAGATTGACAGAGCAGCCCGACCATCAGAACCAACTGTTAGTTAGAGAACTAGCAAATAGTGGATCTGAGTTTTACACATCAGATAAAGCATTATAATTCTATTTATAGAGTTTTAATTTGTTTTAAATCATTACTTGAGTGTCAAGCAAGCATAATGTAAATGTTTTAAAGCATCCTAAAAGATCTAAAACATATCTAACTAAAGATCAAGGTCAAGTTGTAAACCTTGGATCTAGAGTTAACTTGCAAAGCGTGAATCAAGAATAGAGCTAAAATATAGTATAAATAGATGCTCAATCAATTGTGAATTATGGATTCATTATTTTTGATAGCCATAGAGAGAATCTAAGGAGTAGAAGGCATAATTCATGCAAAGTTTAGAAAATATCACACTAGTTATCAAGAACACACAGAGACTACCGACGTGCAGAGAAAGGTATTATTTAATCATGAAAAGATGATTACTCATACATAGGAAGCTTTATTGGATCTATTATCAGAAATTAGCGATTGCATACATCATCAGATTAAAGACTTATATAGTTTCATTCTAACAAGTGCATCACATCTAAAATTCTTTTGTAGAAGGTGGACTTAACAGTTCTTTATAAATCTCTTAACAGAGTGCACACTTAACAGTGTTGCTAAAGCTTCAAATGAAGTAGATCTTAACAGATCTCCACTATAATACTCCTAATAGGGTAGGTCATAAGAAGTGACCAATTGTAAGCCTTAACCGACCCCTTCTTATTTGCAGATAGTGAAGTCTTGTGGGTAACAATCCCCATTGTAGTTTTTACTTCCTAACAGGAGTTTTCTACGATATCATGTCTTGTGTCATGTGTTATCTATTTTCATGAATGTTTCTTGTATGGTTACATATTAAATAACTTATGTTATGATTGCATATACATAAAGAAAGATGAACAGTTAGATAAGATAATTTACAAACTGATGACTAAGGGTTAATGGGTTAACCAAAAAAAGTTTTAGAGGTACTGATTCACCCCTCCCCTCTCAGTACTTCATTCAAAATATAATTCCAACTATTGGTATCAGAGCTAAGTCTCTTTCTTGAGAAGCTTAAAGACATAAGAGAAAAGATTAGAGCAATGTAAAAGTATAGATTGGACATGACTATTGTGAATGAGCAATTACAGATGTAGATAAACTATGAGTAGTATAAAGAGGCAAGAATCAACTTGAGAAAACTTCTTGATGAAAGAAAGATTATAGAAACTAAGCTGAATGAGAAGGACTACAAAGAATCAGAAATACAAGATTGCTTTGATTCAGCAGAATCAACATCAAGTAAAGCATCAAACCAATCACATGAAAAGATCACAAGTCTACATGAGGCCAATCAACATCTGACCAAGCAATTGAGAATGCTGCAAATTGGCTAAGAGACTCAAATGGTGAAAATGATTGATGTCATGAATGATGAAAGAAAAGCTGAAAATGAAAGAATGCTAGCCATTGATGATAGGAGGAAAATAACAGAGAAGCTGCAAGAGAAAGAATTAGAAATTCAAAGACTTACTGAGCATCACCATGAGGTTACCAACCAGATTATTCTTATGAGTCAAGAGAAAAATAGACTAAATATAGAACTCATGGAAAGAATACAAGTCACCGGTGAGCTAAGAGAAGAGAATGAAAAATTGAAGCATGAAATCAAAGTCCAAAATCAACACAACAAATTGATCAAGAAAGTTGAAGATAGCAACAAAAGGATGGATGATTTTCTTGATGGACAGAGAAGAGTCAACAAATACATAGGATTAGGGTGCAACAAAAATGGTGAATCTTCTAATCAACCAGATCAAAGGAATTCTTTCACAACCCCAAGATCCAAGAAGCTGTCATATAATCACTGTGGAAAATCTGGCCACACCTCAAACATTTGCAGAAGGAAAATTAAAGGTATTCCTCAAGCACAATCTACTTTTATTGGTAATTGTTATAAATTTCAAAAGAAAGGACACAAGGCACATAAATGTAGATCCAAAGTGACAAATCCAAAAAGGAAAACCTACATGGACAAGTACTGTCCTACCTGCAAGATGAATGGGCATACACATGAGGAGTGCTGGAAAAAGAACAACAAGGCCTGGACACCAAAGGAAACTGATAATAGCTACAAACCAACAAGAGTAGGTAAATCATATGTTTGGGACTATAACACATGGATAAACTACACATCATGTGGAAGGTATGGTCATATTGCTGCCAACTGTATGAGAAAATGGACCAGAAGGTCAAGAGGTTGGACCAATCCAGGTGTGGCATGTTTACACTATCATAAGGTTGGAAATGTGATAAAAGATTGCAAAGACCGACTGATAGATAAAAGTACTCATCCCAATGGGAATACCATTGATGACATCAAGAGAATGAGAAACAAGATGTGGGTAAAGCCACAAACACTGAAGGTGTTGGAACAAGAAATACAAATGATGACACCCTATCCAATGGATCTGGTGGCATCTATACATCCACCTAAAATGCACAAGTAAGTATGGAACTTCATTATGACAAGTTATATTATGCTTCAGTTCTATTACACATAGTTCATATTGTAATATTAGCATGAATAAAGATGCAATATATTGTTATTTGCTAAACTATTGAAAAGCAACCATCGGTTATTGGGTACAAATTTGCATTGGTAAACACACACAGAAAAGTTAGCACTACTTACCAGAATGTATCGGTCATTACACAAATGCCAAGTTTCTAAGTGTAAATCGATAAACATCGGTGAACCTTGAGGAAACAAAAGTTGTCTTCACCACTTTACTGACCATCATCAGTGAAGTAACCAAAGCTACTAGCAACCCCAACGCTTTGCACAGACACCGAAGATGTTATGAATGCCTCTACCGGAAAACTCAGTCTTTGTATACCAACAAGTTGGTGAGCATTAATGAAAACTTAGGGCACAAAATTTATAAAATCCCAATAGGTGAACTCATTTTTGCACCCACGATATTAGACACAAATAATTCACATTCACAGGCAATCACAGAGATTCAGTAAGTAACCACATTCTCCGACCATACTGTTTGATTTATTAAAAGCCCTAAATTTCTGCAACGTGATGGCATCAACTTATAGAGTTGAAAACATTAAGGAAGATAAGAAGAAAACATTCAAACTTGTCAGTAGAGGCTCTTGTGTTGAACCTAAATACAAGCTAAACCTAGAAATAGCTTCACAACTTGACGATTCTGGGGCATTCTCCAGAATCCCACCTAGGGTTTTGCTGGTAGAGGACGTAAGGTCCTACATGCACTGCAAGATCTTAGAAATAGGAGATCTAGACCTAGATAATGCCTACAGGGCACTATGTGATGAAGCTCAAAAACTCAAAGATGAGCACAAGCATCTGGAAGTGAAAGGACTCATGAATGCACTACATTTTCCCAAAGTTTTCAAAATAGAATGGATAAAGATTGTTCTCAGCAGAATGCACAACAAGACTCTATAGCTCAATAAGCCAAAACCAATAACAAAGGATGTTATTCATGTAGTTACTGGTTATCCTACAACTGATAAACCACAAGCTCACAAGCACCCATCCCTGAAGGAAGTGGAAAAAATGACTGGTGCTAAATAATATAAAAGAGCTCTCAAGGTCAACACCATCACCGACGTAGAGCTGAAGTTTGGAGCATGTGTTGTTGGATATAAAATCTTCCAGGAAAGAAGAATGAATAGAATATCAAGCATTGCTATGAGCACATCATAGAAAATCATCAAACACGGAAAGAAGATGGATCTTGCAGAGATCCTATTACATCAACTAGAGGAGAACATGTGCACTATAAGATCTTCAAGAATGAACACTTGTAAGTTTGGTTCCCTCATAATGTGCATCTTCTTTTTCTTTGACCAATACTTTCCTTCAATAGGAAATGTTGTATGTGACATAAGAAGACCTATAACCATTTAGATAGGTGAATTCATAGAATCACTAGGAACAAATTTTGATAATGTAATGCATGAGTATTTCAAAACCATTAAGGAAATGTTGCAAACTAGAACAAGGATTTCTGAAAAATTTGATAGAGGAACATAAAGAGAATACATGTTTCATGGTAGATACTGATTTCATGTATATCCAAGTAGTAATACCTAAGAAGTCATGGCTTTCAAAGTTAGAATATGAAATAAAAATAGGACAAGCCAACGAGTGCATTGAGGCACTATTAAATGAACCAATTGACAACAAACAAGCAAGATTTGGCACCTATGAAGAGGCCAAACAAAAGATTAAAAAAATCCTTGTTGTCAAGAAAGCTGTAAAATAGTCAAGCAGAATGGTGAAGAAACTAAAAGAGAAGTTGAATGTATCTTCTGAAGGTGAAGAAGAAAAGGAAGGTGAAGAGAAAACAAAGGGTGAGGAGGAACTAACTGAAGGATAGTCACCTATCAGTGATGAAGAAGAAGAGAATAAATTAGAAGGTACCCAGTCAAACTATCCACCTCCTCCTACACCCAATA
This sequence comes from Thuja plicata, assembly GCA_018584345.1. Classification (NCBI taxonomy): domain Eukaryota; kingdom Viridiplantae; phylum Streptophyta; class Pinopsida; order Cupressales; family Cupressaceae; genus Thuja; species Thuja plicata. The sequence goes on from MU225120.1 coordinate 56,068, forward strand.
AAGAAAGAACAACAGTCACTTCAAGAACAAGAAGCCAGACTGCAAAAGAGTCAACTCCTTCACCATTACTGAAAGGAAAAGTGAGGCTATACAAGAGAAAACCAAAACCTCCAAAAGTACAGACCAAGAGGAGGAAGATGACTAGAACTAGAGAGGATCTAGAAGACTTAGCTATGGATGAAGCTGATGTAGAAATACAAAAGGAAAAGGAACCTTTGGTTCCAACAACAGTTGAGAAAATATGCAACATCATCTCAAAATCCCAATCTATTTTTGATCCTAACGTAAGGAAATAGTTAAAATTAAGTACAAAGGATCAAAATAAGATTGAAGAAGCAATAATTGTTAAAATGTACAAACATCACTATGTTCCACTACAATTCTCAGAATATGAGGTTCCCAAAGAACTATTAGAGAGATTATCAGCTAGATGGACATTTGCACTACATCAGGAAAAGGAGATAAGAGAAAGAGTACTTGTTACTCTTATGCCTCCTAATTCAACAGAGGAAGATATTGCTGAGATGATGAAGAAGCATGAAAAATATTTCTCACCAAAAATGAAAGCATATGAATTTCTCAAGGGAAAGCTAATTGATCTTGATCAGAATAGCATTAAGAAGTGGTGCAAGATACTCAAAAAACCCACTAAGGAGGCTAGCTCGGAGAAAGAACCAATCACCATCAAAGATATACGGGATGACTCATTTGTTGAAATGGATAAAGAAGAGAGTGATCCAGAAGGCCCCAAAAATACTGATATTGTAGATGAAGAATGGCCAGACATTACTCTTGACCACACTCAAAGTGAAGAGAGTCAATATCCACCAAGTCCAATTCACATTGACTTGAGTAAAGATTAAGAAATTACCAAGGATGACTTGACAATAAAAGGTAATTTAGTTGATGATATAAATGATGAATCATGGTTAGACAACATTGTCAATGACACTACAAGAAAAGACCCTGCAGTAGAAGTATAAAAACATGAAGACGTAAATATTGCACAGGGAAATATCAATGGAGATGATTCAACTATTGACACTGCAACAGTTAATACACCGAAAAACATGAATATATTAATCGATGCTATTGATATTGAATCAAGTCAGGACAAATCATCTAAGAAAGATGATGATATACCCAAGGACATGGGTAATGATGAAAACAAAGATGCATCCAACACTCAAAAGGATATAGATACAGAAATGAAAGATGCAACTGACACTAAGCAATAAGTGTCTAATGAACAGAACAAAGAAGCAGATAAAAAAAATAAGGATACATTGAGAAAGGATGAAGAAAAATATAAGAGTGAAGAAGTCAAGCAGAATGAAAGCTCAAAACAAAAAAATATATCTGTTGATACATCTAAGGCCAATGAGGAGACGTCTTCACATAACCAGCTGGTGGACTTAGAACAGAAACAATAGGATGCTTCATCTTCTCGACCCTCACCCACCAAGTCAACCCAATCTCAACATTTACAAATGGTAGTACATCAATCTGCCACCCAACCAAAGAAGAAGAGGATAGCATCAAAGAAAGATATTTTGGATGTCACAATGGATGAAGTAATTGAAGTCCCAAACTAGGATATTACTACTTTGGATACAGATAAATTTCAAGAGTTTGGAGTGCTATGTCAAAGAAAATCCATTCAGAAGAAAATGATACAGGAACACAGGGAAACAATGGCACTTTACAAGGCAAGAGACATTCTACAACAACTTGTTCCTGAGGTAAAACTTGAACAACATACTACAGTTAAGGAGAAAATAGTTGTTCTTACCGACGCAATCACAAACCAGAACGTAGAAGCAGAGCAAGCAATGGAAGAACAAGCAGAGAAAAAGTATCAATACAAGTTAATTGATAAGATCAGCCAAGAAGTGGCAGTGAACAATGTAAAGCTCTCTGAACTACTTGATCAATTAGAGCCAATGATTGCTGAGGCAATTACCTTAGTTCAAAAGATGTGCACGCTTAAAAAGTTTACAAAAGAAAATAGTAACAAGTTAGCAGAAATAGAATCTAATGTCACAATGAGTACACAAAGCCTAACCTCAAATGCAGACAGTATCAAGGTGCATCATGACAAGGTCATTGAGGCTAACAGGCTAAGGCAAGAAATATGGGATGATGAAACACAATTAAGAGGTGAGATTACCGAACTATAGGCACACATCTTTCCTAATCTTACTATTCTATAGCAGCATATTTCTGAAGCAAGAAACTTAATTGCAACCCCAGAGATGTCTGTAGTAGACAACATCTATGATATACACGTAGGGATATCACTGGAGCACATGGCTCTAGAAATGCTGAAGGATAAATGGGAAAAGATGATGGAGGAGACCAAGTCCTCACATTCCCACCTTTTTGACAAGATGTAAGTACCTTTGCCTTTATTATCAAAAAAGGAGGAATAAAAATGTATGTATATTGTATGTATAAAAGGAAGAGATGTGTAAAGATAGTTATGTACAATATATCAAAAAAAGGGAGAAGAAAAGTACATAAGGAAATGTATATATACTTACACTTACTAGCATATACATATGGGGAGTCATTAAAATGAGTAAGGAAGAAGTATACACAGGTGTACATACTAATACATTCAGTATGTAGTAGATATCATGTTTTTGATACTAATGTCAAAGGGGGAGATTGATGACATTAAGTTTTGTCATTAGTACACTTAGTGAAAAACATTGACAAAGATCATCGGTACAAGCATAACCAGTAGACTACAATAATAACCAGTGGACAACAAGCATACCCAACAGAATAAAATGTCACAAGAAAGTGCTAAGTAAGGAATTGATTGACGAACACTAACAAGTGTTATATCGACGAAGTAAATAGGAGATCACCGATGATACAGTTTTGAGAACAAAACTAATGGAGTAGAAAAGGCATACATGATGAATAGTTCAAGAAAGAAACACTAACAGAAAAGAAAATTGATGGACTGACAGAGCAACCCGACCATCAGAACTGACAGTCAGTTAGAGAACCTGCAAATAGTGGATCTGAGTTTTACACGTCAAATAAAGCATTGTAATTCTATTTATAGAGTTTTAATTTGTTTTAAATCATTACTTGAGGGTCAAGAAAACATAATGTAAATGTTTTAAAGCATCCTAATGGATCTAAAACATATCTAACTAAAGATCAAGGTCAATTTGTAAACCTTAGATCTAGAGTTAACTTGCAAAGCGTGAATCAAGAATAGAGCTAAAATCTAGTATAAATAGATATTCAATCAATTGTGAATTATGGATTCATTATTGTTGATAGCCATGAAGATCATCTAAGGAGAAGAAGGTAGAATTCATGTAAAGTTCAAAATAGATCACACCAGTTATCAAGAACACACAGAGGCTATCGACGTGCAGAGAAAGGTATTATTCAATCATGAAAAGATGATTACTCATACATAGAAATATTTATTGGATCTGTTATCAGCAATTAGAGATTGCATACATCATCAGATCAAAGAATTATGTAGTTGCATTCTAACAAGTGCATCACATCTAAAATCCTTTTGTAGAAGGTGGACTGAACAGTTCTTTACATATCTCTTAACAGAGTGCACACTTAACAGTGTTGCTAAAGCTTCAAATGAGGTAGATCTTAATAGGTCTCCACTGTAATACTCCTAATAGGGTAGGTCATCAGAAGTGACCAATTATAAGCCTTAACCAGCCCCTTCTTATCTACAGATAGTGAAGTCTTTTGGGTAACAATCCCCACCACAATTTTGACTTTGTAACATGAGTTTTTTGCGATATTTTGTATGGTTACATATTTAAGAACTTATTTTATGATTGCATATACATAAAGAAAGATGAACAGTTAGATAAGATAATTTACAAACTAATGACTAAGGGTTAATGGGCTAACCAAGAAAAGTTTTAGAGGTACTGATTCACCCCTCCCCTCTTAGTACTTCATTCACTATATAATTCCAACATGATGAATTCAAACTCATCGAAAACAATGCTTACGAGGAACCTAAATATTAGATTCATCTAGAGGTTGCCTCATAGCCTGCTGATGCTGGTGTGTTCTCACACATACTAGTTAGGGTTTTTCTAGTTGAGGATGTTCAATCCTTCATACATTGTAAGATTGTAGAAATTGGAGCGACAGAGATGGAAGAAGCTTACCAAAAGATTTGTAATGAAGATGGAACACTTAAGGATGAACACAAACACATTGAGGTAAAAGGGCTTACCAAAGCCCTAAAGTTTTTGAAGGTCTTCAAAATTGACTGGATTTGGTTAGTGCTAAGAAGAATGCACAATAACAAGTTATGGTTGGATGAACTAAAGGAAATCACCTGAGATGTCATCCATGCAGTCACCGGTTACCCCGTAACCGATAAAGTGAAGGTGCTCAAACATCCACCAAAGGTAGAGATCAAAAATACGACTAGAGCCAAATAGGATAGACATGGATTGAAAGTGACAACCATAGCTGATGATGAAATTAAGTTTGGTGCATGTGTACTGGGTTACAAATTCTTCCAGGCTAGAAGATTAAACAATATTTCTTTAGGTGCTGTGGATATAGCTTACAAAATCATGAAGAAAAGAACACAGTTAGACTTGTCCGAGCTACTACTGAATCAGTTGAAAGAAAATCTCAAGACAATTATAAATGCAAAGTCAAACACATGTAAGTTTGGCTCATTAATCACATGCATTTTCTTTTATTTTCAAGAAAATTTCCCATTTTTTGGAGATGTAAAATGGGACAACACCAAGCCAGTAACAAAGCAAATCAGTGAGAACATAGATGCTATAGGAGATAGTTTTGAAACTGTCATGGATGAATAATTTAATGTGCTCAAAGAATGAATGCAAAAGAGGGGAAGGATACCTGAGAAACTCATCGAGCAATTTAAGGATGAGATATGCTTCATGGTTGACACAGAACACACTTACATAAAACCTTTAGTAGCAAGAACAACATGGGTGTAGCCACTGGAATATGAGATCAACATTGATCTTGCAACAAAGGCAATTGATGCCTTAATCAATGAGCCACTGGACAAAAAGAAACCAAGGTTTGGAACATATGAGGAGGCCAAGAAAAGAATTAAATCAGGCCTAGTAGTCAAAAATATTGTGAAGAAGAAGTACAAAATGGTAAAGAATCTCAGAAAGATTCTATCTACAGAAGAGAAAGAAGCTAAGAAAGATGAAGAGATAGAACAAGAGGAGGAAACCGAAGAACAAGAGTCTATCGGTAAAGATGGTGAAAAGACTGACTTAGAGGAAATAGAGTTAGACTCACCACCTCCTCCACCATCAAAGAGACCGAGAACTACAACTACTTCAAGGACTAGAATCCAAATGTCAAAAGAAGCTAATCCTTCACCACTTAAGAAAGGAAAAGTCAGGACGTATAAGAGAAAATCACTTGCACCGAAGAGAGGACAAAATCTTGAAGGGTAGAAAATTAGTCAGAACAAGAGAGGATATAGAGGATACCAAGTGAGATGAAGCCTTAGAGGCATAAAATGTCAAGGTAAAGGAACCTTACACCATTGAAGACATTTGTGTATACATTGCAAACTATGGATCTATTATTGATCCACATATTAGAAAACGGGGAAAACAAAATCAAGAAGATCAGAATAAGTTTGAAGAAGCTATGATAGCTAAGATGTATAACTTCAAATATGTACCCATACAATTTGAAGGAAGTTATGTACCATGGGAACTCTTGGATAGATTATCTGCCTATGGGACATTTTCTTTGGAAAATGAGAAAGAAATCAGAGAGAGAGTACTTGTCTCTCTAATGCCGCGTGAGTCAACAAAGGTAGAAATACATGAAATGATGGAGAAACACAAGAAATATTTCTCACCAAAGCTACGAGCTTAAAAATTTATCAAAGGCATTGAAATTGAAAAGGACAGTCACAATAAATGGTTCAAGATCATGAATAGGCCAGTTGAGAAAGACACTCCCAACAAAGACATTTAACAACAAGAAGTTGATAAGGCAAACAAAGATGATACATCCATTGAGTTGGATAAAGAGGAAGATGATACAATAGGGAATAAGAATGCATATATGGTAGATGAAATATGGGATGATACCACAAATGACAACATTGTGGATACCAATGTCGTCGACATTATCGATGACCTAGGAAAAGAAATCAATAAGGCTGAAGATGTCACTGTTGTCAAAGATACAACTGACAAACATGACACAACAATTGATGGAGCACAGGTGATCATTCTAGGAAAACTAATAATATTGATACAAGCTATCAATATCATGCAAGAATCAAGTAAATCACCTGAAAAGGAAACTCTAAAGGATGCAGGAGAAGAAGTAAATAAAGGTAACACTGATAATCAGAATAATATCAGAGATACTGAGAATGTAACTAACACTAGCAAGGTTACAAAAGGAGATAAGGCAAAAGATGTGGATACACAAGAGAAGAAAGAGAACACCAAGGTAGATGATGCAAAAGAATCAAATGAAGGAGACAAACCAAAAGATGGAACTCCTAAGAAAAAAGACAAAGGGGTTACCGATGATGCTAAGGTGAATGTAGAGATGTCTACAGACACTCGATGAGATTAAATCAATGCAAAGAAGTAGAAAGATGCACAACAAGTCACATCATCAAGCCCAATTGAAAAGGCTGAAAAGTTAGCAATGGTGCTCCACTCCACTGAATCATGGAAGAAGAAGACAAAGAAGAACAAGTTGGAGGTTACACTTGATGGGATCATTGAAATACCAAAGTGTGACCCCACTACACTTGACATGGATACACTACAAGAATATGGAGAGATATGACAAAGGAAGGCATTACAAGAAAAGCTAAAGAAATAGCATAAGGAATCAATGGTCCTAGAGACAATAGGGGACATTTGACACTAGATTGTACCTGATGTTGATATTGATCAAAGCAAGACAGTAATTGATCAACTAGCTATCCTCACTGACGCCATCACAACTTGAAACGTTGATGCTGAGAAAGCAATTGAGGAGAAAGAAGAAATGAAGTATCAACAAAAGCTTCTAGAGAACATCAGCCAAGAAGTGGCCAAAAATAAGGTAAAGTTGTCGGAATTCATATCAAAATTAGATCCCATTCTATCTGAAGAAATGACCTTAATCCAAAAGCTAAGCACAATTGAAAAGTTCACTCAAGAAAATAGTGACAACATAGCTAAGCTAGATATAGATCTAGCAAACAGTGCTAGTAGCCTAACAATCGATGGAGAAAATGTAGTCAAACTGCATTATGAAAATATCATAGAGGTAAAACAGTTAAGGAAAGAGCTTTGGGAAGCACATACATGATTTAAAGAAGAAGTAACTAAGCTATAGGCTCAAATTCTACCAAATCCCACACTACTACAATCGAATATGAGTTCTGCAAGACAACTAATAGCAATTCCCAAGATTTCTATAGCCGACAGCATCTATGATATGCATGCAAAGATAACACTCGAGAAAATGTCTCTAGAAAACCTAAAGGAGCAATGGGAGAAAATGATGGAAGACATGAAGTCTTCTCATTCACACATTTTTTATAAGCTCTGAGGTAAATGACCTTTGCCCTTAATATCAAATAAAGGGGGAAACGATACTTGTACAAAATATCATTGAAAATGTTATGTACATTTAGTCAAAATGGGAAAAAGGTAGATATGTATATGTACATTCATAAAGGGACAGTGATATGAAGAAGGAAAATTTATCTTATGTACAGATATACCAACATATACATAGGGGGAATCATTAAATGACTAAGGATTATATATGTTGTATATACTTAACATTTTGTTAATATTTTGCACATATCAGTTTTTGAAACTAATGTCCAAGGGGGAGATTGATGACATTAATTTTTCATTAGTATTCAAAAAATACTTTCGGTAAGATTACACCGAAAGATAGTAAAGGGCAAACCGAAGATCAGATTGGAAAATCACCAAAAATGACTAAGTACAAAAAGAACCGATGACACAAGGTAGTGTGTAAACCAAAAACCACAATGTAGAGAGTTAAAGTGGAACCCGATAGAGGAACCCAAAATGCAAGTTACAGTGCAAACTGATGAAATAGATTCAGTGCAACCGACAGTAAAAACCAAAGGACAATGAAGCATGACTAAAAGACAGAACCGATAGTCAAATGTAGGATGCAAAAAGTGGATCTGACTTCCACGTCAGATAAAGAAAGGGTATTATATTTATAGGATATTTAATTTTTTTTAAATCCATTTCTTTAGGGACAAGAAACATTAATGTAAGTGTTTTAATCAGTCTAACTGATTTAAAACACATAGACTAGGAGATCTTGGTGCAAGTTGTAAACCTGATCTTAGAGTTAACATTATTTTTATCATCTACTCAATGAAATCAATCCATCTATAAATAGATGATGTAATCATTCATTAGAATGTGTGTGGAAGAAAGAGGAGAAAAGAATGAGCACATCTATGGATTGAATTGAGAGTTTCAAGAACTAGAGCAGAGAAAGAAGAATTTGATTAGCAGAATCAAGAATAGAGGAAACCGATAATCATAGGTAATATTCAATCACAGTTAAGGTGGTAATATTTTGTATGTGAACTACATAGGATTTGTATCAAAAATAGGAGATTGCACTTACCAGGTCAATTTGTAATTTTTTGTCATTCTAACAAGTGAAGAAAAGTGTAAGAAATGCTTTCTTGTAAGGTGAATTTAACAGTCCTATATCAAATCTCTTAACCAAGTGCATACTTAATAGTGTTGCTGAAAGCTCTTAATAGAGTAGACTTTAACAGGTCTCCACCGATACTCCTAACAGGGTAGATAATTAGAAGTGATCAAAATTGTAAGCCTAACTGACCTCTTCCATTGTGTAGATAGTGAAGTTTTGTGGGTGCCATCCCCACCGTAGTTTTTACTTCCTAATAGGATTTTTTTGCGATATCATATCTTGTGTTATGTGTCAATTATGTTCATGAATGCTTCTATGAATGATTCACATGTTTATTAATGTTATGAAATGATATAATTCACACAAAGATAGTGTAGATCAGACTGAATAGATATGTAATTGATTACAAAGGTTAATTGATTAAAGAACATGAAAAAGTTCTAGAGGTACTGATTCACCCCTCCCCTCTCAGTACTACTTCCCATTAAACCCAACATAATCAAGGCTCAAGATGAACTCAGAATAGATTATAGAAGAATTCAGAAGATTTAGAATCAATTTTGAGCGATTTTGAGGTCTGGTTGACCAAGTTTGGTTAGGGTTGACCAGAGTTGACTAGAGTTGACTTTTGATGAAAAGAGTCAAAGATTTGAGAAAATGTTGATTAGATATGATTCTGACAAGAAATTGATGTTAGAAAGTTTACTACACAAGCATCCAATCCTGTCTGTCACAAAAATTTTAAAATGCGATTTTGAGTGATATAGGAGTGTTAGATTTTGATTTTGATAACAAAAATGGATTCAGAGCGGTCGATTTAGCCAAGGGTGAAATTCTCATGCACATCAAAGCACTTTTGAAAATTAGGTCAAAACCTATATATATGCCAAAAAAGTCATTTTCAAATCATTTGCTTCTGTTGACTTTTGAGAAAAAGAGCTCTAAGTGAGAATGGTGGTCCCCGTGAGTACTCATCGATTCGAGCGATCCAGGCATCACAGTCATCCAGTAGCATATGGACCTTCGGTAAGTGGTCAATTTACCTCTCTATTAATTCAAATTTTATCACTTTTGGTTGATTTTTAGCATGTTTTTCATGTTTTTAAGAACTGTCTTGCGGGTTCTTGCGCGAGGAACTAGTTTCTTCGCGTGCCCCGTAGGGAAATCTCATGCTAGGAATTGCTAAAAAGCAAACCTTGTGGCTTTTAGTGGGCATCCTCATGTAGGAGGGTACCTACATCCCACGTGAGAAACCCTACCAAAATGAGTTTTCTCGTGCGGACTGACACTACACTTCGCGCGAGCCTAAAACGTCACGCGGGCCGAAGAACTTCTTCACGTGAATTGCTACTTCTTCGCATGGAGAGAACATAGAAGTTTGAAGGCATAATGAGTTTGCATCACATCCAATAGCATTTGTGTCAGCATTGTACTTGTGTTTAGGATGTATGTAATGCATGATTTCTCAATTTTGCATTGATTATCTTGAATCATGAGCCGAGTACTGATCGTGTGTTGTTTTTGGCATGTCTTGCAGGTCAATTTCCCAAATATCGCATTTAGATCACACCATCCCGCCATCAGTGGGTTGATCCGATAGCTAGATGATGAGGAGATAGCACATATTGATGGTCTAGTCCCGTCTCACCTTTGTGAGGTACCTGAGATTCTGGTGAATCATAGACTATTAGGAGCCTTGGTGGAGCATTTCCATTCAGAAATGAACACCTTTCACCTTCCTCAGGGAAATATGATAGTGACACCTGAGGACACATACAAGATCCTCTAGATACCCTTCCATGGACCTAGAGTAGAGTACGATGTGCATCCACCACTAGTAGAATTGGCACCTTTTTTTGACCAGAAATTGGTCTACGTTTCTACCAATATTGTTCAAATGATCCACAAATTACTTCGTCACTATTTTACTAGTCAAAATTTTGACACATGGTGGAAAAGGTCAAATGTTCTACGCCAATATTGGTCGAAATTGCTAACTAAAATTGACCAATTCTAAATGGTGGTTTTGACCAAAAGGCATTGAAATGTTTGGCCTGTCCAACCAGGATGCTAAACCCATGACGAAAAAATTTTGACACAAAATGGTTGATATGTAGAGCACATCTGACAAAAATACGTCGAAATGCTTAGCAAATCTGACCAGTATGCCAAACCCATGACAAAATATTTTGACACAAAATGGTCAAAAGTTAGACCAAGAAGAAATGTTGCAAAAAAAAACACCTAAAGATAAATATCCATAGTAATTAGTCTAGATATTTATCTTTAGGTGTTACTTTGCATTAATATATTAGGACAGCAAGCATAACTCTTAATAAAGAAAACCCATTGTATTGCTTAAAGAAAATGGTACATAAGGTGGCCCCAACGCCTCTCCTTCAAAGATAGAAATCAGTTGTATAAATAGATGATACCACTACCTATTGACAATAGCCTAGCCCCTATACCTTTAGGGAAATTTTTCCCATGCTCTTGCACGAGCTCCTTAAACATCACCAAACTATAATCTTTAACTATGCCCGCTTTGTAAGTAGACCAGGCCTTCTTCATTAGCTTCTTCTTCCAATCCGCTTGCATGAAAAATAAATCCAACAAGTATCAGGACAAAATGTGTAAATCTCCCACTGCCTCTGCTATCTTTTTATAGTATTTGATCATCGTCATTCTACACACCATTCTGATGACTGAAATTAGATGCCCACAAATCTGTGTAATCGGTTGAAGCAGGTCCTCAATGAGTCTTCTATCATGAACATTTCCACCCACCCAATATTCAACACACAAGATGATCACTATGGTTTCTAACTCCTGATCATAAGATCCTCTTTATCTTCTCTTCCAGACCTTCCTCTAAATTTTCCATCTTGATGCTTTGGCATGTGATACCAAAATGGTTTGTCATTTCTATTCTGCAAAAAGAGAAAACCACACTGCTTATTTAAAGAGATGGGTTTGTCCATTATGTATCGGATCCTTGCATCTCAAAAAAAGGGAAAGCTGGGAAATCTAGACAATGAGATTTAGTTGGATAATAAGGAATAATCCTTAAGCCGAGAAAGGCTATGTGTTGTGTCATGAACTACTCATGCCCCTGACACCAGTCTTCTTCTCACTGTTGCACCAGCCTATGTAGATCCCTTATCTGATGCCATCCCTTGTTATGGATTGCAAATCTACTAAAATAATTACCTACAGGTCAAGTTGCATCAGATTGTTCTGACTGATCACAAACTCTGACACCTCTTCCACCCCCTTATTCACTAAGAAGTCATACAATGCATGTTGATATGTAACAGAGAATACAATGTGAATCAGATGAGGTCAAGGGAATTTTTTTAATAAAGTTTGATGTATGAACTAATAAAAGGTAGTGTTTCATGTTTGAATCAACACCATACACTAGAAAATATATTTAATTTCATCATCTTTTATAAAATTCTCTAAAATAGATCAATAAAAATAATTATTAATCATGCAACATAAAGATGAAAAAATGATTTGAATCAAAGGATGAAGGACAACAAATGATTGTTGACAGGGTGCTATGACGCCCAAAATAGAGATAATGCAATGAAGGGAAGGTTTCAAGACAAAAAAATAGATAGTATCTATCCTAAACAATATGCATCAGTAACAACAAGGAATTAGAGACATTAATCTAAGGAGGTCATTAAAAATGTTAAAAATAGTGAGGAAAGGGATATGTTAAGCTGTTATGAAAGGAAGGA
>MU225120.1:81987-105711 GCA_018584345.1 Thuja plicata
CACTCATGGCGAGAAGAATGCTAAGAGGCAAAGGTAAATACAAAGGCAAGTTACCACTTGTATGTTTCAATTGTAAAGAGATTGGACATTTTGTTGCAAGATGTCCTAACAAAAGAAAAGATGACAAGAGTGATAACAGATCTTTTGAGAAGAAATCTGACAGAGGTGATAACAAAGATTACAGAGCTTACCGACGATCAGAAAGAAGTGATACCCAAGATTAAAAGGACAAAGGAAAGAAGGCTAGCTATCTAGCTACTTGCAAAGATGAAGATACTGACACCAAACCGAATGATGATATTGAGATAGTATTTGTAGTTGTGAAGGATGATTCAGAAGAAGATGAAAGGCATGAAGAAACTACACTCATATCTAAGATTAGTAAGAATTCTATCTGGATTATAGATAGTGGCTTCTCTCACCATATGACTAGTGACAAAGAAAAGTTTAATACTTTTGAATACTATAAAGGTGGTACAGTAAGAATGGGAAATGATTCTCCTTGTCAAATTGAAGGTAAAGAAACTGTAATGCTGAATAACCTGATTAAATGTGAAAATGCTTATTGGGTAAAAGGATTGAATTATAATCTGTTGAGTGTTTCTCAACTAAATAATTTAGGTCATAGAATAGCATTTGAGAACAAGAAGGCAAAGATCTTCAATGAATCAGGAAAACTGATTGGTACCGGTGAACAAACCAAAGGTAACTTATTCTATCTGAATGATATTAACCCCACTTGCTTGATGACTAGAAACGAAGACATATGGCTATGGCACAAAAGGTTGTGTCATGTGAATTTTGACAACATGATGAAAATAAGTAGGAAAATAAGTGTAAGAGGCTTACCGACAATGACAAAGCCAAACAACATCATGTGCAAGAATTGTCAAAAAGGTAAAATGACAAAGTCTAGTTTCAAAAGAAAAACCCATACTTCTGATGATATTCTAGAATTATTCCATACTGATTTATGTGGACCTATGAGGAAAAAGAGCTATTATGGAGATAGATATTTTATTCTCTTTGCTGATGATTACTCTAGAATGATGACAGTCATGTTTCTAAAAGAAAAATCTGAAGCGTTCAAGATGTTTAAATGGTACAAGGCTATGGTAGAAAAACAAAGTGGTAAGGATCTGAAATGTTTGAGATCAGATAGAGGAGGAGAATATATATCAGATGAATTCACTAATTTCTATAATGAGCATGGTATAAAAAGACAGGTTTCTGCACCAAGAACACCACATCAAAATGGGATTGCTGAAAGAAGGAACATATCAATAATTGATTATGCAAGAACCCTGATGATAGAGAAGGACATCACCCAAATCTTCTAGAGGGAAGTTATTAGCATTGCTGTCTATACACTTAATAGAGTGAAATTGAGAAAGGACTCAAAGAAGACTCCTTATGAGCTATGGTATGGTAAAACACCCAATGTAAGTTACTTCAAAATATTTGAAAGTCAATATTATATCTTAAAAGATGATAGAAATGGAAAGCTTGATGCCAAAAGTGATGAAGGTATTTTTCTAGGGTATTCTACCAAAAGCAAAGCTTTTAAATGTCTAATCAAGGCTTCTAACAAAATAGTTGAAAGTGAAAATGTAAATATTGATGAATTTGCAGAAAACAATGAACTGGAAAGCACAAAAGAACCAGAGGAATAAAACAAGTTTGTATACTGTGAAGGACCCACAACTCTACCTGAGCAATAGTGCTTAAATCCAGAACAACAGAATGTTCCAACCGACGGTCAGAATGTTGTTACCGACGGTCAGGATAATGATGAAGATAATGTGTAAGGTAATGAAGAACAAGCTGATATACAAAGAGATATACCTATACTTGAAAGATATGTAAGAAGGAACCATCCAGAGGACCAGATCATAGGAGATAAGAAAGTTGGTACAAGAACAAGAAGTAAGTCTTTAAACTCAAATTGCTTAATTTCTGAGTTTGAACCAAAATCTGTCAATGCTGCACTAGATAATGAAGAATGGATAAGTGCTATGAATGATGAGAATGAACAGATTGAGAAGAACAAGACATAGTCACTTATGCCAAGACCAGATGACAAGAATGTCATCAGTACAAAATGGATATTCAGGAACAAACTGAATGATAATGGAGAAGTCACAAGGAACAAGGCAAGACCAGTATGAAAGGGGTATGCACAAGAGGAAGGTATAGACTACGGAGAAACCTTTGCACCCATTGCTAGGCTAGAAGGATTAAGAATTCTACTTGCTTATGCTGCATACAAAGGATTCAAAGTATATCAAATGGACGTTAAGTCAGCATTCCTAAACGGAATACTTGAAGAAGAGGTATACATTGAGCAACCAGAAGGGTTTGTGGATCAAGACAAGAGGAACATGGTATGTAGACTTCACAAATCCTTGTATGGATTGAAACAAGCTCCCAAAACCTGGTATGAATGACTTCATTCCTATCTAATAAGTATTGGATTCATGAGGACTAGTGAAAACAGTAATCTATATTTGAAGGAAGATACTAATGCTAACACTTTGGTTGCTAAAATATTTGTTGATGACATCATATTTGGAGGCAATGATATGCTATGAAAATCATTTACTGATGAGATGAGAAAAGAATTTGAGATGTCTATGTTTGGAGAGATCAAGTTCTTTCTTGTTCTATAGATCATTCAACAAAGTGAAGGTATTTTCATTACACAGTCCAAATCCATCAAAGAAGTTCTAAAAATATTCAAGATGGAAGATTCCAAACCTGTTGGAACACTAATGGCTATTGGATGCAAATTAACAAAGGAAGACAAGAAAAGAGAGGTAAATCAGACTCTATACAAATCAATGATAGGAAAACTCATGTATGTTCTACACACTAGACCATATATTGCACATGTAGTAGGAATTGTTGCTAGATTTTTTACTAACCCCAGGAAATCACATATAACTGCTGTGAAAAGAATACTAAGATATCTGAAGAATACTAAGGAATTTGGCTTATGGTATAGAAGAGAAGGAAAATTTGAACTAAAAGTGTTTACCGACACTGATTGGGCTGGAATTCTTGATGATCGAAAGAGAACAAGTAGATGAGCATTCTTTATGGGTGACAGGCTTGTCACATGGATTAGCAAGAAGTAAGGATGCATCTCTCACTCTACTGCAGAAGTAGAATATGTTGCTGCTGCTACAAATTGCTAAAATATTGCATGGATCAAACAGTTGCTGGAAGGTATGCATATGAAGTTCAAAGAACCAGTGATTATTTATTGTGTTAACACTAGTGCAATAAATATTTCCAAGAATCCAGTCATGCATGCAAAGACTAAACACATTGCCATCAAGTATCATTATTTGAGAGAACAAGTTCAAGAAAAAGAGGTCATACTTGAATATGTGCAATCAAAAGAATAGTTGGCTGATATCCTCACCAAGCCACTGCCCAAGGATACATTTGAGTACCTGAGAAAAAGCCTAGGGGTCAAACCCATGTGTAACAGTCAGTAAAAGGAATGAAAGCTACATCAACCATATATTATCAGAATATCATTCATAATTCATGCAAGCAGAAAATGAACTTCAAAGCTACATCTATATATAGAAAGGTATATATCAAAACCAAGCACCAGAACATATTGTTATATTAATGATGGATAAGGGAAATTCAAGGAATATATTATGGAGAGTTTGTTTGGAATTTTTTTCAAAGGGAGAGAATGTATCCATATTATCATCAGAAACCTATTCATTATCAGATTACTCCAAACAGGGAGAGATCATATCCATAGGGAGAGTATTTGAACAAAATTTGCAGATAAAAGATAGTGACATCAAGAAGTAGAAAAGTCAAAAGAGAGAAATTGACACAAACAAAGGTAACAACACATCAAAAGAAGAAACAGAGAAAGCTACAAGAATCAAATATAAGCTAACACAGAGCTTACCAACGGTCAAACAATTTTATCAGTTATCAAAACAAACTGTTTGGTAATTTGATGAATCTCAACAATTATATTTCATGTTGTATTAGAAATAGTATAGTATGATAATATAGTATGTTTCCGTTAATGCCAAAGGGAGAGATTGATGACATGTAAGTGATTGAATGTTTGATAATGTTAAGTTGAAGATGATGCAAGATATTAAATCAGTTAATGGTTTGTATTATCATTGATGTCAACTTGATATCATCTGTATGGTCATGCACATAATGCCAAAGACTTCAGAGAATCAATGGAACAATGGTTATGCTTTTAGCAATACATAAAATTCAAGTATTCACTAAGTGACAGACAACACTGACAGAGTGCACACCACCGGTAAAGACAGAGATAAAGTCACAGTGATGCCCGATGAGCAGAAGACAGTATTGCCTGATGAAGTAGAATCAAAGGATGCCCAAAAAAAAAGATCCAATGATGCCCAAAGGATGGAGATCCTGAAGCTAACTGAAGCTACACCAATGGAACTAGCAGTTGTCACCGGCAATGAACTACAGAATTGACCAACAGAACAAAGAGATCAGAAAATGACAAAATATCTATCTGGTAGAGCTTAAAGATAGACATAAATGGTTTTTTTATTTGTTTTATTCAACCATAGTTAATTAAGTGATTTAAAGATGATTTTTATAGTTGGCAAGAAGATAACTACGAGATAAATCAGGAGTTAAAGCCGTAAATCAAATTGGCTAGATTGTTTTTCATGCCAAGAATCAAGAATCGAGAATCAAGGAAAATCATATCTATATAAGAGACAATCATAATTCATTTCCAAAAGCACTCAGATATATGGGGGAGTGAATTGAAAGAAGATGCTGAAGAGAAACTGATGAAGGTTGAACTTCATGCAGTCCTGATCAATCAAGCTAAGGGAGAGCTAAAGAATTTTGTAGATACCAATGAATAGTGAAGCACAACATCACAGAGCAGAAAAGAGTGAAGTACAAAGGAATTGAATTGATACATTGATCAGAGAGTTATTGTACGTAAATAGATTTGAATATCTGCAATTCAAAGTTGCATTAGAAATAGGTCATTGTGTTTTAGTTTAACCATTGAAGTATTAAGTCTCTTAACAGAGTAGGACTTAACCGTCTTCTATAATTGAGGTATATCCTAACAGATTAGCAAAAGGGTTGACTCATTATTGTAGCATCGGTCTTACCTAAAGCCTATTGACAGTCTAAGAAGGAGGTTGATTCAAGGATGGTAGTAAGATTAGCATAAAGCCTATTGACAGCCTAAAGACTAATTCAAGGGTGGTAGTGTAGATGCCAGACACTTAGTTAAAACCTATGTATAAAAATCCTCTAACAAGGTCGCACTTAATAGTGTCTTTGTAACCTTTAATAGGGTTGGCTCCTAATAGGGCTCACTTTAGAAGAGTGAAAATTTGGGGGTACCGGTCCCAGTGGTTTTTTCCCTTAATAGGGTTTCCATGTTAAAATCCTTGTGTTATGTGTGTATGGTTTATTACTTTATTGCTTTACATTTCACATATGCATTTCAGGATTGATTGGTATACTCTGTATATTTACTGAGTATCGGTAAATGAGTTTTTTCTGCTAATTAGTAATCAAGGAGAATAAGGACAGACAAGGTAAACCGACAGACAGTAAATTGTTTCAAGTATTTTAAGGCATACATCTTGTAGGGACTTAATAATTTGAGGTGTAATAATTGAGGACTTAAAGGATAAATTTTTTAAGCCACTGATTCACCCCCCCTCTTAGTTATTACTAACAATATCAATTTCTTGATGGTTAAAAATTAAGATTAAAATTGAATTAACTACAATGGGGTCATGAGGTATTCTCCTAAGTGTGATTCTATCATTATGCCAAAAATGGCTATTTGAGAGAGAAGAAGGGGATTGTCTTAAATTGATAAAAAGAAGGGGACTTCTTCTTTCAAGACAAGAAAGGCACTTGCCTTTCTACTATTGACAAACATTGGTTGAAGGTGACTAAGAAGAGCAAGTGCCAAATTCCAATGCAAATGTAGATATGATGCTTTAAAGAAGACATTTCTAATATAATCATCCTATGACCTTAATACTTTTGTATATTAGACATGACAACTTATTAAAATCATTATGATTCTTCAAAGAAGACATATAGAAGTACTATGAGAAACATTCCTCTATGGTCTTCTATTTCTAATTAAACTAAATAAAAAATTAAGTTGCTGAGTTTTTGCCAAATTTTCACTGAGTTTTTGTTATTTTTTGAGCCTTTGCAAGAATTTGTCGGAGTTAGAATATTTCAACTATGATCTATTCCATTAAATTGCTCATAGGACACATCATAAGTTAAAGATAGATATTATAAACAACTTGTGGACAACACATTACATGAATTCATTTCAGGAACTACAAAAAACTCAAGGCTATCATTAAGTGTCTATTGAAGTAAAGTTGAAAACATGCAAGAGATATTGTGGACTTATGAGTTATTGAAAGAGCTTGGTAGTTTACATGAGAAATCATCTATGCTTTATGGATGATCAAGTTTTCATTCAAACCACTCACAATCCTATCATCACTACTAAAAACATAGCACACAAAGTTTATATCTACATCAATCAACACAATTAAAGGTGATGTTATTAAAATGATTTGTTATTATCTGGTTGGTGTGACCCAAATTAGATTGTAAAAATTTTAAACAAAGAATATACAAATTGTTGCTCCGAGAAATTAAGAAAGGTGTATCTTTTACCTTGCACAAATAAATATTCTAATCTTACATTTTTTTAACAAGAACATTTTCAAGATCACGAGCAAGCAACACAAAAGTCGTGTCACATATGGGTGTAATATACAATTTTAAATATGAAGAAAATGAAAGTTATATTGACAATTTGAATTATGTAGAAAACTATTGTCATCAAATGTAATAAAAAAGTATGGAAACTTTTTTCACTTCAACAAATTGAATAACAATTTTTTGGTGATATGGTTCACAATGGAGCCGATAGAAACAACAATGCATTTTTGTTACTACAAAAATCTGAAACATTCACTTTTGAAGTTGCAGATGAACTAGTGAAAAATATTGCAACAATAACTAGAATTCTTAAACAAATAAGAAATTTTGAAAATGAAAATCATGTTGATGAGTTGAGCATATTTAATGCATTGTACCAGCCAACGAGTTCCTATGAAGTTCTCTAAGTCAAGGATAATCATCTTTTTGAATTCTATGATCCAAGTCCGTCTCTTTCTTCTTCTTATAATAAACAAGCTGAAATTTCTCTTGTAAGTCTCTCTGAAGAGATGGGAATTAGTGACAAGTCTGAGATAGAAATTGATGAGAAAAAGTGGGAAGATCAATTGAACATTAAATTGGATTATCATGAACAAGAAAAAGATGAATATCCTTATATTTCTCATATTCCAAGTTGGTGCTTGGGTTCCTCAAATGATAATAGTTTTCCTCCATTGTAAACTACAAAGAAGTTGAGACTGTGGGGTTATCTTTAGTTAAAGATGACAAAATAGTTGAATTAATTACAACCTAGTATACCAAGTCTATTTTAATTGGAAGTGATCATTTTTTTTGCTAGAGTCCATGGCATTGGTGGCAGTCCTAAATTTTCTTTGACCATAGTTGATGTGAACCCAAACTTGCATTTGATACGATTGTGTGATACAATTTCCAATTGCAGTTAGTATGATTTCATTCAAGATTTTAATTTGTTAAAGTAATGTATGAAGGAGTGGCTAGTGATATGTAAGATTCTATACAAGAAGCCATAGAATTATATGATTAAAAATGGTTGATTGGTCATGAAGTTCTAAGCATATTTTTCTTCTATGAATTGAGTCTTATTTGAGTTTGCATGATATACTCAAGTCTACAAGAGCCATATGAGGATGCATCATTTTCTTATGGTGGATCTAAACTCTACCATTTTGTCGATGACTTTGCATGAGTAGTTTTGGGTATTTGGAGGCTGGGTTTTCCTGCCTTATAGATATCTAAGAAAATTTGGTCGTGCCTAGTTCCCATTTTTGTCTTTTTAATTTTTCCCCCTATCTCCTTTCTCTTTGTTAGGCTATGTAATCTTTCCCCTACTATGCTCTTTGAATTTTTAGCCCAATGGATCATTGACTCCTCATTTTGTCCTTCATAATCCCTGACAATGTTTGAAAACCACCCTAAAATCCTAAAATCAAGTCTCAAAAAAGGGTGAAAATAGAGTTTGAGAAGCTCCACCTTTGGTTTTTGTGGTCACAAAGAGGCTCAGTATGATACAAAAGAAGGTTAATATGAGTTTCTTCTTATGGTTGGAAGCATGTGCAAATGGTTCTAAAACCATTTGGAACAATCAATTAAGTGCTTGTTGTGGTTAGTCTTATTCTTATAAAACTATTGAATAAGATTGAGATTACCAATGACATAGATGGAGCGATAGGTCAATTTAAACATATTCTTCTTACTTGGAGAAGAGGACTCGCTTTTAAAAATTATATTTTCACTTAGTAAATTGTCCTTTCTTCTTTAGAGCTTCCTACTAATGATTTTTTTATGAGATCTACTATCCCATGAATGGTCATGGTTGGCTGATAAAAACCTAACTCAAACTGCTATTCGTTCAATTGATTTTAGGCAATCTCAATTTTTAGTAGAAATAATATTCTGATAAAATAAACTACACCAAAATGAAAACCATTTTACAAGCCTAAAAATTACTCGGTTGAAGTCCATAGCACCAGTTCAAAACTAAAAAGTTAA
Organism: Thuja plicata; assembly: GCA_018584345.1. Classification (NCBI taxonomy): domain Eukaryota; kingdom Viridiplantae; phylum Streptophyta; class Pinopsida; order Cupressales; family Cupressaceae; genus Thuja; species Thuja plicata. Next base: position 90,724 of record MU225120.1, read on the forward strand.
CATCCAAAAGAATCAATACTTTTATATGTCTTCCTATCTTTTCTATGAAATTGCAAGTATGAAGGCATGGCATAGTCTACAATCACAAGGATTATAGGATAATACAATGCAGATTAACAATTTATATTAACAACTTCAACTTGAAATTAGTAACAAGAACTTCAAATAGGTTAATGATGTCTTACTGGTGATCACTACTTAAGAATATATGGTTTTCATGATAATCCTTTCAAGCTACCTCACTACTTAAGTAATAACCTCTTATGGAGGAAAATGGGCTCAATTAATAAGAAGTGCAAGGAAAGGAAGAAGGAAGTGTACCCCTTTCCTTTGAATGTAACCTATTATACTTGTCAATCTTCTTTAGACGAGAGATTGAGAGATATTTGGAAAAGATAAGCTTACATTTCTAAATGAATAGAATCTTTTTTGACAGCAAGAAATATGTTAAAGATCACTTACATCTTGGGCCAACATATATTCACGCACCCAATTAAGAGGAATATTGCTAAGGTCATTCCAGATCAATAGTGGAGTAAATCAAATCTTTCAATCTAGAATGTGATGTAGATGAGAAGATGATGGCATGGAAATGTTGGACTAAGTAATGGACCTGTAATGTCCCAGGTAGGAATTTCATATAGTTTATTAGCTTCCTTAATCTTATGCCATCTAATCTTGTAATTGTAATTGAAGTGTGTAATATAATTTCTTCACCATATCTCCTCGCTAAATTTACTCCTTGATTTTATACACACACACACACACACACACACACAGATATATATATATATATATATATATATATATATATATCAAATATTAATTTTCTCTATCACATAATGCTGACTGAGTATCTATTTTGTGGATTGGATTGTGGAGAACGCTGATTGGATATTCTAATTCCTCCTTCCATATGCAAACAATAAAAACTAAAAAAAAATAGTAAATCAATTGCCTACGTGATGAACCAAGATGCCTAGCATGATCACTTCATGAGACATCAATATTGTGCATCTATATTATAGAAGATCGACAACTCTTTCCATCTGTCTTGATAAGAACATATTGTAATATCTTATAAATACTAAAATTATGCATAGAAGGGAAGTCATTAGATGATGGCTATGTTTGTACTAGATGGATACACATAGACCCCAAACCTTCCCTCTCTCCATTATGAAATCTCTTTCTATCTTCGTTGAGTGCCAAAATCTATTGTGGATTTAATGTGACTATACTTCCAATTATTAGTGCATTTGTCTCTTGACTTCAGTCTATGTCTATCGAAGGGTCTCCTCCCTTTTACCTATCATAATCCTCTCATCTTTGATTGGTAGCTTATTTCTCTATTGTGGCCAATTATGAGTATTAACGCTTCCGCGTAGACCAGTCAATGGGATTAATTACTGATGAGATTTGTGTTTGATGGGTGATGTTACTTAGTTGACACTCATAGTCCATTCTTCCAATTTACCCCATTACATCAACATACCCCATCAAATCTAGGGCTACAATAATTGGGGGAGGTGACAAAGAAGATCATAAGAAGGTGATAGAATTGAAAAATACACATGGAGGAGGAAGCTTCAGCCAAGAAATTATAAATAAAGAAGGTACTAGTTCAAGATGAAGAAGGAAGCTCTGAGATCCCCACCATAGATATTTGAGTAAGGTATCAAATGGGATGGATAACGCTAGGGAAGCGACTATAAAAATAACCCTAATCAATCTGCAAAGAATAAAAAAATCTATCTAAAATAGTAGAGAAATAACTTGAAATACACAATGTAGAAAATAATTTTAAGCAAACAATGACTTACAATAACAATATCAGATGCACAGTCGATCCCTCCTCCTGCTCGCAAATGCTTCGATAAACAATGAGTTTCAATTTTCACTTTTCTTTTTGTTTATAATATGCATTTGTCAATTATGCAACCTTTTCTTATCCCTTAAGAAATTTTGACCAAATCGTGCCCATAAACAAAAAAAATCTATTAAGCCTAAAAAGGCCTTGGTCAAAATTAAAGGTAAAAAATTGACCTCAAATGTATTAGTACATAGCCAGGTACAATGGCCTTGAGGGAGATATTGTAGGATGACTTAGTCATGGGTCGAGTTATCCCGTGGGAGGAGCTGATCAGAGTGTATGGACAAGGGCACCAGTTACTAGTGGTTCTAGCAGCCTTCCTTGGTTGCTACCTTATGCCAGATGGTGGTCAACATAGTTTTGAGAGTGGTTGGGGTAGGATTCTACAGTGGATAGTGGGTGAGCCAGTCAGGTATGGATGGGGTCAGTGTATGCTGGCCCACATGTACCCTGAGATGCATGAAATTTCCTATAGAGAGGTGAGTAGTATGGCAGCAGGGGTGTTCATTTTATAGGTGTGGGCATGGGAGAACCTTCCTGTTACCCAGCCTATGTGTGATGATTTGAGGGAGCCACTTGAGACATATATGTGTAGTTACATAGGTTTGATTACTCAGCCTACGCTAGGTAAGATAGAGCAGTGGTGAGCGAAGTTTGATGATCTGGTAGCCATAGTATGGCGACCGTGGAGGTTGAACAAGGAGTAGGATGATGCCAGCAAGAAGATTGGTTATATGATGTGCTCATGGCCACCTATTGGTTGTGCTATTACCATTATTGAGTGGTTCCCTCTTACCCATGTCTGGTGGCAGTTTGGCCATTCCCAGGAGATATTACAGGAGTAGTGTTCGTATGGTCGGTTCACTCATTAAATGAGGAAGGGATGGTCAATCTGATTAGATACTGGATGATGTATGATATATGTGCAAGCCCTAGCTCAGACTCAGTGGGATTATTTGAGTGGGGTAGTAGATGGCAGCATGACCATAGAGTATAGAGAGTTCTTTGTTACTCATCTATTCCCACGCTTCATAGATCCAATTGGTATGGGAGCACCAGCTCAGGTAGTGAACCCACACGTGCCATAGCAGTAGGTACCATTGCCTCCTCTATAGTAGATACCATAGCCACCACCATAGTAGGGACCATAGTGGGGGCCACAGCCACACACTTTACAGGTTGACATCCCCGATTGACAAATGAGGATTGATCCTGATGCGAGTGGTAGTGGGAGATAGACTAGATAGAGTAGCCAGAGTAGTAGGAGCTTTAACCACTTGGAATTGGTCTGCTCAAACCATAGACCCTATTTTCCCTAAGTGTGATCATACCCCCAATTATGTTCAAACAACCCTATTACTACTTGGCATAATTCTTTTGAAATCAATTTAATCTCCTAAAGTGATCAATTCACTAAATTAATTACTTTTGGCCAAAATCAAAATCAGTCAAATACATGGCTAAAATGATTAATTTGCAAGGAATTAAATAAAGTCCTAAATCAATTGCTCACTTGCAAAACCCATTCCAGTAGCTTAATTAATTTAATTAAATTGGCTATGGATGAGATTTCTCTTGAGACTACCAAGGACATGGTTATGAAAAGCTTTGGGAAGACTTTATAACTTGAAGAAAAATGTATGGGAGAATACAAGCTGGACATGACTCCATCACTGACAAAACTTCTGGTGTCAGCAAGATCCTATGGAAAACCTTCCTCAACATTCACACCTACTACATCCAAGGAGCTAGAAATCCACAAAGCAACTGACATGGTAAAGGCATCCACATCTTCTTTAGATAACACAAAAGAATAGGTAGTCTTGGACTGGCTTTACAAAGGAGAACCAAAGGAAGCTGAGGTCAAACATGTAGAAATATCCCCGGAATAGTATGGTAAAGGATATGATCTCCTCAATAAAATGGGATACAAAGGAAAAGGTCCTCTAAGAAACATAGGAAGAGGAATTATTGAACCTATACTCATGGAGTTCAGGAATACCAGAGAGAAAACATGACTAGGTTTTAATACTGAATTTGACAAACCTGGTTCAAAAGATAGTCTGATCTCTAACAAAGGGAGTGATGAAATAGAGGAGATAGAACTAGAGCCATGGTCCTATGAAAGATTATTACATGTTGGCATAAAGAATCCTAACTATCAAGGAGAGTGCTATGTACCAAACTTTGGGGTACCAAAAGATCTTCGCACCCCTTTGTTAGCACAACCTCCTATTTAAGAGGTAGGAGACACAACAATGGATGATCTAGTGCTACCATTGATAGAAATGGCTACAGAGAGAACACCCCAAAAACAAGATTCACATCCCAACTAGGGACAGTTAGTCACAATCACACATGTCCTTTATTTACCACACTTTGATCCACATATAGCTAACTGAGTACACCAGATAACTATTGTGGAATTCTTAAATAGGTTTGATGATGAAATAACTGACTCTCATGATTATGAATGGGATGAGAAATTTGTCACCATAGAGGAAATTGAAATAGATATGAGTCACATGTTTGCGGCTCCATCAGTGCCTAACAAATATTCTAACACTACCCATAACAATAGTGATATTCCTATAGTAGAGGAAGAGTTCTTCCCCCAATCATTGACGAAGAGACTGGTGTTCTCATAAGTCTAGAAGAACTTTAGAGGTGACAAGCAAGAAGCCTCCTTTTATGAAGAGATGATGATGAAATTTATATTGATGAGTCACTAGAGTTTGGTCCGCATATAACTAACAATGACCCTTTTAATGATGATCTAGCTCTTATTGATCAAAACATCACAGAAATTAACTTAACAAGACATGTCATATCAGTTAATAGTCATGATGCTAACATGATTTTGTCCTTCCCAGAGTCTGACTCCTTATCGTTGATAAACCCAGACTTAATTGATTGGACTAGTATTGATCCTTCTCCTATCCTCAACTTTCCCAATGACTACACCTTGGATTTCTATAAAAATGCTTGTAAACCCCACCCTTCTTCCACCAATGCAAGGAGCGTGAACATGTCACAAGAGGATATCAAGTTTCTTAGTCAAAATTGAAAAATAAAAAGAAAAAGGGAACTAATGGTGAAAACCACATTTTGGCAGTGTTAGATCCTAAAATAGTAAAAACAAAATATGTATCCAATGGTGAAAACCTCTCAGAGGCACCAAAGGATGAGTTTCTTGATATCCTCCTCGAGCACTTTCAAGAAAGGTCTTTAGTTTTGATAGAACCAACACAACCAATTAATTTGGGCATAGCTAAATTTCCTAAATTAGTACACCTAGCACAATCTTTGACAGAAGAGGAAAAGACACAGTTCACCGAGTTCTAAAAGAGAAAAAGATCAACTTTGCATGGTCTTATACAGATATGCCTGGGCTAGATCCTAAATTAATAATGCACCACTTGTCTATAGCTCCCGGGATCAAACCTGTGAAACATAAAATTAGAATGATGCATCCTCATGTTGCATTGCTAGTAAAGGTGGAGCTAGAGAAATTGTTGAAAGATGGATTCATCAGAGTCATTGCCTACGTAGGATGGATCTCCAATGTGGTCCTAGTGTCTAAATCTAATAAATCTATCTGAATATGTAGAAATTTTAGAGACTTAAACAAGTCATGTCCTAAGGATGACTTACCCCTACCTAACATTGATATGATCATATACCTCACATTAGGCTACCAAATGTGTTCACTAATGGATGGTTTCTCGGGCTATAATCAGATAAAAATTGCCCTTGAGGATCAAGAGAAAACTGCATTTACATGCGCATGGGGCACCTTTTTCTGGAACGTAATTCCATTTGGGTTAAAGAATGTCGGTGCTACATATCAAAGAGCAATGACTACTATATTCCATGATATGATGCATAAAAAAATTGAGGATTATGTGGATGAAACCTTAGTCAAATCTAAAGAAAGGAGTACTCATATTGATTATTCAAGAAAGATATTGGATCGTATGGAGCAATTTTAGTTCAGGCTCAATCCAAAGAAATGTGCCTTTGGGGTCCAATTAGGAAATATCTTAGGGTTTTTTGTTTCCATGAAAGGAATTGAGGTAGATCCTGCAAAGGTCAAAGCTATTCTAGAGATGAATCCTCCCTGCAACATCAACCAAATGAGGACATTTCAAGGGAGACTTCAATCAATCAGGAGGTTTATGTCACAACTTGCTGACAGAGCTCAACCCTTTACCAAATTACTTCATAAAGGGGTCACCGTCAAATGGGATGAACACTGTGAAGCCAATTTCAGAGAATTAAAAGAGTACCTAGCTACTCCTCCTATTCTTATGGCACCCATTCATGGAAATCCATTACTCCTGTATATTTCAGCTACAGCTACATCACTAGGAGTGTTTCTCACACAAGAGGATGAAAAAAAGAAAGAAAGAGTTGTCTACTACATCAGTAGAACACTATTCTCCTATGAGATCAATTAGAACATTATTGAGAAAGCATGCTTAGTAGTCGTCTTCGCATCACAAAAATTGAGACACTACATGCTCTCACATACAGTGAGGCTCATTTCTATGATTGATCCTCTAAAGTATATTTTGAGAAAAATAGCATTAATAGGATGTCTAGAAAAATGGGTCCTCATTCTAAGTGAATTTGACATTGAGTATGTAGACCGAAGAGCTATTAAAGGACAAGTCCTTGTAGATCAACTAGCTGATTCACCACTCCAAGATGATGAGCCTTTAAGGATTGAATTACCTGATGAGACCATTATGCATCTAACTGAGTACTCATGGAAAATGTACTTTGATGGCTCTTTCATGCAACAAGGCTCTAGAGTAGGAGTTTTGTTCATAACTCCTCAAGGCTACAAGATACCCAAGTCTTGCAAATCGATGTTTTCATGCACCAACAAAATTTTTGAATATGAAGCATTGGTAAATGGTCTTAAGCTCACCATGGAGTGGAAGATTGTAGAGTTACATGTGTATGGTGACTCCCAGCTCATTATCAATCAAGTCAATGGAGATTATCAGATGAAAGATGAAAATTTGACACCCTACAAACAACTAGTTGATGACCTAAAGAATTACTTTGTCTTCATCACATTCTAACAGATACCAAAAATAGAGAACAAAGTTGTAGACACTATGGCTACATTGGCATCCATGTTACAACTGGAGGAACATCAATTCCACTATGACCTCTTGGTGGAAGAACTATCTTATCCTGCCTTTGATACCCCTGAATACCAAGTAATCTATGCTTTGAACACCCCATACCAATCTCGGTATGCCAACATCATTGCTTACCTCACTGACCAAACTATTCCTACCAATCTATGCAGAAATAAGAAAAGAGCCCTGATTAGGATAGCATCATGTTATGCCCTCATAACTAATAACTTATATCGATGAGGTCTCAATGGTACACTTCTTAGATGTTTAGAACTCAAAGAGTTAGATTGCATGTTAGAAGAAGTCCATGAAGGTGTATGTCGATCACATTCAAATGAATTTTCACTAGCAAAGAAATTGCTCAGAGTAGGCTATTATTGGCCTACCATGGAAAAGGATGCTATTTAGTTTTCAAGGACATGTCATAAATGCCAGACACATGGAAATATCATCCATGCTCCTGCCAGAGAACTTATACCTTTCATTATACATCAGCCATTTTAGCAATGGGCCTTTGACTTGGTTGGACAAATATATCCCAATTCTTCCAATGGACACAAGTTCATCATTACGACCACTGAGTATTTCATGAAGTGGGTCGAAGCCATGCCGCTAATCAAAGCCACTAGAAAATAGGTGGCTATGTTCATTATGAACTACATTATCTTTAGATATGGGATACCCTCATCAATTGTAAAAGACAATGGGGGCCAGTTTAAAAATCAAGACATTGATGACCTTTGTGAATAGTTCCACATTAATCAACACTGCTCCTCAATCTATTACCCTCAAGGTAATGGACAAGCTGAGGCATCTAATAAGAATATTCTCAAAATCCTACACTGAACTGTAGGTAAGTCTAACAAAGACTAGCATTTACAACTGAATCCAGCACTATGGGCCTACAGAACAAGCATCAGAACACCAACTGGAGCCATGCCATTTTCCCTAGTCTATGGCACTGAAGAAGTACTACCTATTGAGGTTGAAATCCCATCTTTGTGGATATCTTTACAAGTCCTTGTTACTAATGAGAAATACCGCATCGATAGAGTGAATTCTTTAGACCTACTTGATGAGCACAGACAACAAGCATTCGATCATCTAAAGGTGTACCAAGCACACATGTCCAAGGGGAACAATAAAAAGGTTAAACCACACCAATTTCAAGTGGGGGATCTCATCCTAAAGGAGAATCCTAAGAACCAGCCCAACAAAGAAAAAAAGGGAAATTTGAACCTAATTGGCTGGGACCTTATGTTATCACCACTAATTTTGGGACCGGAGCTTATCAACTAGCTACACCTGAGGGAGACATTCTTTGAAATCCTATCAATACTTTACATTTGAAGCGGTTCTATGCTTGATGTTCGACTAGCAGAGCCAGTATAGTAAATAGTTCTCAGAAAATACCAAAAACATTCAGAAAATTGATCCTGAAGAAAAATCCAAAAACAGTGGAAAAATTCTTGAAGAAAGGTATCCTTGGTGAAAACCTGGCAAATAGGCACCTTGATACTACAAAAAAAAAAAGAAAAAAAATAGCAAAAAAAAAAATGCCAAAAAAGAGAAAAGTGCCTTGATGACAACCTGGTAAAATAGGCATCCTGGTAGCAAAAAGAATAAAAGGTCTTGCTAAGTGGTAAAAACCTAAAAATCAAGTGTCACTTGTATTATGCACTCCACTTATCAATACATTGCTGATACTAAGCCTTTATGATTACACCTGTGCTAAGAGTTGACTCTATTTCCTTACAAAAGTCTTATCTTTGCTTGGGATTTGTCTATGTTTCTATCTTAGGATCAGGTCATTTTTTTGCACTTGGGGAATCTTTTGCTAGCATATTTGGTCATGTCTGCTAGGTTTTCATAGGATGGTTTGTCTCAGGACACAATGATACTTGATGTTTTCACCAAACTATCCCTTTCACGGCACAAGGCTGGCACAAACATGAACGATGTTCCTACGATCTACATTGGTTTTCAAACATGAAACATACACAGACATGGAACACATATTGCTTGAATTCCACCTTTTGATTGTTGAATCTCTACTGTGCTTGAAAAATGAATCAAAAGTATTTGTTAATACTACATAAACACAATTTGATATTGGTTAGATTAGGACTCTTTTATGAACCCATTATGTTTTCACTGGGGGCATCTAAGCAGTTATAAATTTTATTCGATTGATTCACAATTGATAGTTGTTGTCTTTCGAGTTACTCCATGATGTCTGCACAAAGACAAAGAGTCACAAGGACAGGGGGCATAACATTTTCTTATTTTTCTGCGTATGGTAATTGCTCCAAATGATCCTATAAATTTCACCTAACTTGGATGTTTATGGTAAGAGCTGCCACCATGAGTGAATAGCCGCATATATCTCGATCTTTGTTATGTGTAAACTATGATGAGTTTGAAACTATTTCCTTGTCTATTTTCTACCTTAGATGCTCGCTAAGGTATGCGAAGCATAATGTACCGAAGGATATGAATTTTCAAGGTCATTACAGGTCCAATATCTTGCCTTACATAGATTCTGATATATTAAAAGGATGGTGACTATTTTGTTATCCTGGCTTCTATGCCTTGATGCCTAAGTCTATTTCTGACATTCCAATAAATATCGTATTCATACTTTCATAATATCAATGGGTATTAGTGATGGTTGTACTATCAAGTGGTATCCATTCCAAAAAGTGCCCAATGATGATAAAAATGCTACAAATTAGTGACAAGTCCTAAGAGTCTTCATATAGCTACATTTAGAGATTGCATCATGCATTTTAGAAGCAAAAGCATAAGGAATTGAGCTCAAAATAATTTCTATTCTTGATTCATCTAAAATCCAAGATATTTACATATCCATGATTTCTAAAATATTTGATCAATCAGAAACAAAACTGAGCTCACATTTTAAACGTAATTAACTTGGTACTCTTGTGTTTTCTCAAAACACACCTTCATTTCTTCACTTCTTCTAATCCATTATTTCTTTCCCTACCTAATCCATGCAAGTGATACATCATTTCAATAGAGGGATTTTATTCTTTCCTTTAATTTCATTCCCGAGGGGGCATGATCACACTATCATCAATAAATTCTTGCTCGAAACATCATTAAAACGACTTCGTTATTGAACAACTAGGGGCATGACAGTTTCCTTGACTATGTCAAAACTATTGGATAGAAATATTTGGTTCTAATAAGATAGATATCTTTTGTTCCCACATTTTAAAAGATTATTACTAAGCTCCTCGCAACTTCATGTTGACTTTTGGAAGAAAGCCAAGTTCAGAATCAATATTATCAATCTTCGGACAACAACCATGTTCAAAATTGGTATCTTTAAGATCTTATATTAAAATTTATATGACAGCCAAGTACAAAGTCAATTCTATTAGTTTAGTTTAATTAGGTGTGAGACTGATCTTGTCAGGCATTTTGTTCGATCATGAGTGAAATTATCAATCTTTCTGAAGTCAACATCAAAAACTTTCTTTGAATCAATGCGTTGCTTGCACATCAATTCAAAGAGGGGAAAATGTAACCACCTGGATTTGGTCTTCTCAGACCATAGATCCTATTTTCCCTAAGTGTGATCATTCTCACAATTATGTTCAAACGACCCTGTTACTTCTTGGCATAATTCTTTTAAAATCAATTTAATCTCCTAAAGTGATCAAATCACTAAATTAATTACTTTTAGCCAAAATCAAAATCAATCAAATACATGGCTAAAATGATTAATTTTCAAGGAATTAAATAAAGTCTTAAATCAATTGCTCACTTGCTAAACCCATTCCTGTAGCCTAATTAATTTAACTAATTTGGCTATAGTCCTTGTAACATATGAAATAGATGTCACCAAAATGTAAGATAAAATAAATATAAATAGTTGGATGGATTGTTAAGTGTTAAAATGTAAAGAGATTGAATATTCTATCCTACAAAAATGTAAAGGGGAATGGAATTAGAGATGTGTTTATTATTCTTTGAGTTTCCTAGATTGTATTAACCTTAATTGAATTGAATTGATTAAGTATGTTGCACTTGTGATTGTGATTAAGGGAAGATAAGAAGCTCCTTTCTTTCACCCTCAAATACACAAATAGGAGATCCAATTTTGATCAACCCCAAGGGGTAAATACACAAATGAATCCACTATTTGGAAAGAGACCAAGAAAGGGGATCTTAAATTCTGTAAATTGATTGATTAATATGATTAATGTCAGTAATTGAAAATAATAGGAGAAAGTACCAACTTTACAAAATATCATATCAAAGATTGCTATTTTCTGAGATCTATAGATTGTTTCTGGATATGTTGATAGTTGATATCGAACTAAAACACAGAGACAGACAAAACCCAAAAATATTTTTCCATTCTAATGTCGTCTTATGAAAAACATCGACCCTGTACCACTTTTGCCAATGCTATCTACTCAATTCTGAAAGTGTCCCTGTTCGCACAGTCTGAAAGAAAACCGAAAAGGGTATCCAGATCTAGCCTCAGATCTACAGTGCCAAACTTGTACCTGCAAGAAAAATGTTTGTTTATTGGGAGAAAGGGGTTTGCCTTGGTCAAATCCCAGTTTTGGAATTAACTTTATAATATAATTAAAATTGTAGAGATAAACAAAGTAAACACATAAATTCACCTTGCTTGTAATTTCCTTGTGGCAGATTCGAATCCATGGATCCACAAGTATGCTTCAAAACATGGAATGTAGAATGGAAGGATGTCATCAATCTCTTGCTTGTAGATCTCCAACACTGAGTCTTGAATGGATTCTTGAACTTGACAAGGGCTTTGGAAGAAGAAGGATGTAGAGATCACCAAAAGGGCACTTTTTGGCTTGAATCCTTCAATGGCCTCCAATGGATCTCCTTCATGAAAATGGATACTTGAGAATGATGGAATTATTGCTTGAAATCTTACTTAATTGCTTGCTTTGACTTCACTTCATAAGGATGCTTGATGCTTGATTAGAAGACTTCAATTGCTTGATCATAGTTAGAGAAAATGAGAGGAGAAGGCTCCCTTTTATATGAAATTAGGGAAAAATCTCCTAAGGAGGCCTACATAGGATAATTAAATCATCATTTAAGCCTTTACCCATAGGAGAGGACCTATATTAAATATAATTTAGGAATCAATCAAATCGAAACCTGAAACAGCCGACCCGGAAGCGGGAATAAACTTTTTGTGAAGACCGACATCCCGGAAACCAAAAGTTCCCTAGATTTGGACCCTGGGATAGGGTTGAGGTAGGCCCTATCCTAGGATAGGGCTGAGGTCGAACCTATCCTAGGGAAGGGCCAAGGTTGACCTTGTCCTAGGAGGTCGACCCTGTCCTTAGATCCAAGAATCACAGGTCAGAGACCCAGAATGCAAAATTTAGGTCAAGAAATGGAGGTTAGAAAGGGAGGTCAAGGGGAAGCCATGTCAAGATCAGGAACCCATTCAGAGGCACTTATCATGACCCCAAACCACTCACTCAGAAGGCTAAACCATTCTCCTATGGAAGTGCTTCCATTTTCTGACTATACATTTAGCCCCCACTTTAGCAAGAGTATTAGTTCAACACAAACTCTTGGTAAAGGAGAACATATAGAAAAGACAATCTTATTAAAATCAAAACCAATAAAGAAACCCTCAAGACCCCAAGGGACTCGAGACCTTATCATTCTTAAGATCCTGATAAGAGAGACATCACTTAGTTAAGAAAGGAGAAAAAGAGTGTGATTATTTTTCCCAATGAGAACTTATGTCCCATTGTGAACCTCATAAAGGTGTAACTGGAAAGATGGAGTTGAACTGCCTAGTGAATGTGGCTACTCACTAGTCAACCCATCAGGGAGATCCATTCTTAAAGGGATCAAAGTATTTGTAAATTGAAAACTGGAAGGATCAAGAGATCCATGTAAATTTAAACTTGAGGGATCAAGAGATCCTAAAAAAAATGTAAAAATATGTCCATGCTATAGGGATTAGTTTCTTTTAATCCATAAAGGGAAAAAGTTTTAAATACCATGCTTTAAGGATTAGTTTTTTTTAATCAATAAAGGGCAAAAGTTTTAAATACCATCCTTTAAGGATTAGTTTCTTTTAATCCATAAAGGGAAAAAGTTTTAAATAGCATGCTTTAAGGATTAGTTTCTTTTAATCCATAAAGGGAAAAAGTTTTAAATATTTTGAAAACTATTTTGAATGTGTGTGTGTGTGAAAAAAGTGAGTAGAGTGTATGCCCCCACATTAAAGTCATTGCTAACACTTTAACAGGATCAATTAGTTTAACAGAAACATAACCAACTCTACAAATTACGTTTCTACTGTGAGATGCTCCCAAAAGTGGACAAATCACGGGAAATAAAACATAAACATACATAAGAACACAAAAGGGATCTACCTCATGTGGGGTTAGTACGTTCATAAGATAATATGTACATATAAATATGATATTATTGCAAATGAATTGACATCGTTCCCCAAAGAAAGTAGAACTACAATCACAAAGGAGGAAAGAAACTTAAGAATTACAAAGAGGAATCTTTTCGAACCACAACCTGGAGACCAAAAAGAATTAGTGCTACCATGTCATAGATCCAAGCAGATTGTACAAGGAAAACAATTAAAAATAATAGCACAAGTACAACATAACATTTAACAACATATAGAAGAATGTAGATACATATAAAAGAATGGAACAATAGTTGCAATTCTTTTATCACCTTATACCAACAAAGTAACAAGGGTCGTATAAAAGAATCTAAAAAACATTTAGAAACACAAACAAGGCTACCATAAAGGGTGAGCTAATGATGCATGTTTTCAACCTTCCCCATCTTGGTGGATGTTATTTAGGGTAGGTGGGAAACTCGCAAGAGGGACTATATCTAATATAACAGGAATGATAGCCAGTTCCAAACAAGGATCCTCTTGAGAATCGTGATGTTCAATACTAGGTGTGATTGTTAATTGAGTTGAAAGCATATGAGGTAAATCATTATCAAGATCAATGGTCTCATATTCATCACTAAGATCAATAGGATCATCAAGAGTGTCCTCCTCATCAAGGTTGATAGAAATATGATTCAAGATGCGAATAGGATCATCATACTCATTGGTCTTAACATAATGAATAGTGACATCAACTGCATTAGGCATAGTGTGATCAAAAGTAGGTAAAGAGTTTTTGAGCATAGAAGCACAGGCTCTAGCATGGGCTCTATGCTTCTTATGACATTCATTAGCAGATTTGTTACGTTTCACTTTTCTTGATATATTGTGAGAACTAGGAGGAATAACAACAGGTTCCTTCACAAGTTCTATAGGAGGAGTTTGAATAGGTTGTAATGGAAGGGTAGATGTAGGATTAATTTTATTAGTATTAATGGATAAAGGAGGGATTGCAGGAGTAGGAAAAAGACCATGGTTGGAATCAATCTGAGGCATACTTAACTCTGCAATTTTGCGATGTTTGTAGGCTTGATATGAGCGAAAGAGATGATCAGGGCGAGGAGGGCATGAATTAGGTAATGAAGGCCAAAGAAAATTGAGAGTAGCACAATCTCTAGGCCTAGATGGTTGATACAAACTATGATTAATTGTCTTAATTTCTCCATCATGAATAAACTTAAGACATTTATGAATGGGAGAGGCAATAGCATGTATAGCAGTTATCCATGGTAAACCAAATTTGATTTTAAATTGATCTGAAGTAGGAATAATGATGAAGGTAGTATCTATAACTTTACCACAGAGTTCGACAGGTAAGGTAATAGAACCAATTGTAGGATAAAGAAAGCCATTACAAGTTTGAATGCATGCATCAGATGAATCATAAAAATCACATTGTAATCCTTTCATAAAAATATTTTCTTTAGTTATGACATTAATTAAAGATGTGGGATCAACTAGACAACCACGAGTAGGTATCTTAGCAATCCTAG
>MU225120.1:109086-127870 GCA_018584345.1 Thuja plicata
AGGAGAAGGCTCCCTTTTATATGAAATTAGGGCACAATCTCCTAAGGAGGCCTACATAGGATAATTAAATCATCATTTAAGCATTTACCCCTAGGAGAGGACCTATATTAAATATAATTTAGGAATCAACCAATTTGGAACTCCAAACAGCCAACGCGGAAGCGGGAATAAACTTTTAATGAAGACCAACATCCCGAAAACCAAAAGTTCCCAAGATTTGGATCCTGGGACAGGGTCGAGGTCGGCCCTATCCTAGGACAGGGTCGACCTCAGCCCTGCCCTAAAATTTTTATGAAGACCGACATCTCAGAAACCGAAAGTTCCCAAGCTTTAGACCCTGGGACAGGGTCGAGGTTGGCCCTGTCCTAGGACAGGGCCGAGGTCGACCCTATCCTAGGGTAGGGCTGAGGTCGACCCTGTCCTCAGATCCCAGGATCATAGGTCAGAGACCCAGAATGTAGAATTTAGGTCGGGAAATGGAGGTTAGAAAGGCAGGTCAGGGGGAATCCATGTCAAGATCAGGAACCCATTCAGAGGCACTTGTCATGACCCCAAACCACTCACTCAGAAGGCTAAACTAGTCTCCTATGGAAGTGCTTCCATTTTCTTATTATACAGTCCTATTGATTATTAAAACTCAATTATAAGCTTAAATAATTGATATTCCTATTTTTGAATGAATTAAATAAGTTTTATTCATTTCATTAATATTCCTCTAAACCCCAACCTAACCCACTTCAATCACTTTGATTCTAGGTTTGAACCTATCCCAACCCATTCACCCTTGCTAAATCTAATTCTAATCCTAATTCTATCCTAACCCACCTCTTAATTTTGTCACATTGCATTAAGAAGTGATTAAAGACTCAACCCACTTGAGAAATTCAAAGAATCTCAAGATTCCTTCCCTCAAGTCCACCTTCTCAAGCTTGACTTGTACCCCTACCCATGCCTCTTAATTGCTCACATTTAATATAGCATTTGCCTCCACCATGCCTCATTAATGCCCAAAGCATTAATGCCTCTTACACTTCATTAATGAGTTTTTAAACTCCATTAATGAACCTTGTCCCCCTCTCTCTCCTCATTTCTTCTATAAATAGGAGGGTTTTTTGAGCACAAAGGAGCCCATAATTTAGTTTGAAAATGCATTGTTATGTTGTTAGGATTTAGATACATTCATATTCCATTTTTAGTTTCATTATTAGGCATTGTTATAATGTTCATTTTTAGAGATAATATGCATGCTTAATAATTAAATAGTTTGTTTTAACTCAAATCTTTCATGCTAAGTCATATATGTCACTGATAGTAGCATAATCTGAGGGTTGTTATGTTGCTTATCATACTCTTCTTAGTTAGAAAGAAATAGGTCGATTTTAGTGCTTTATATTCTCTTCTAACCATGTTTTCCACTAATGCAATGATCTATTGAAGTGTTGTGACATAGGTAATAGGCGCACATTTTAACACACACATGAGTAGCCAGGGCAGGGTCCAATTCCTAGAGACCCTTTATCACAAGTGTAGGAGTCTCTGTGTAGATCTTGAGAGAGAGTCCAATAGCTGCAAAGGCAGGTAGTGGATTTTTAGGTATAGGTTTCCGTGCAAGATGCCCACCTTCTAGACAAAGATCGGGAGTGTAGGATATTCCAGGGCAGTTACAGAGGGTAGTGGAGCAGCTTCGGGTGGAGATAGGAAATCAGTCCTCCAGAGTGGCCTACTATTATGTAGCCTATGTGGGGGTGGTGCCTGATGAGGCATCGCAGGTGCCTAGAATTTCCTTTTGTGCTAGAGGATCAGAGGGTGCATAGGCACCACCTCCTCCAGATATGCCTCCTCCTCCACTTGCTCCAGGTGATGAGGGAGAGGGCCAGAGTTAGAGCTGATATATTGATAAATAAGATCACATGATGTATTTGATGTGGTGACATCCTTGTATTGCATCACCATTTTTGAGATAGACTGTGCTCGAGTAGGACCATTTTGTATTGTATCGACACATTTGATATATATATATATATATATATATATATATATATATNCACATTTTATATATATATATATATATATATATATATATATATATATATATATGAGCTCGCCTTTTGGTATCATTGCATTTGTCATGTTTGTACTTTATGAGATGTTTGTTATATGCTTAGATGGTTTAGATGATTAGAAATGTATGCAAATGAATGGACATGTTTTGAATATATGTAGATGTATGAAATGCACATGTATATATCTATGATTTATGTATGTGATGCACATTTGTATGTATGTAGATGAGTTATCTATTAATGCACTTGTGAATGGAAATATGTAAATACAATGTGTATATGATAATACATTTGTGAATTTAATGTATATCGTACTAACATCTCATGCAGGGTGTCCAAATGTGTGATAGATGCTAACCAAGAGAACATGTGAAGAATCAAGAGTGAGCATCAAACACTTGTGTAGTCACGATGAAATCAAGACACTAAAGAAGAACTCCTCAATGTACAAATCTAGGAGAACGCAATGAAGTGAGCATCAAATTGCTGCCACAATGCAAGTCTAGAATGAAAATGCAATCCTATGCTAGATGCAATCCCTAGGACATGGTTGTGAGACCCATCGAATAGTTGTCATCATATAGAATTTTTAGAACATCAAAGTCGATACAATCCTCACCGATGCCACTGCAACCATAAGAATATGAACATGAATTTCATCAGATAACATATGGGAAACAAATGTAAGCATTAGGGCACAAAAGACAAGATGACCTAAACCTTGTTTCCAATTGATGTTGCAAGGGTACACTAGTATCGAGGTATTCAAAGCCAAGATAACTATGAGTACGATCGTGCATAAAATAATAGAGCAATAACAGTTAAGGAGATTGTTCTGACCCCACCTTGGCGTACAAATAAAGAGGATCGAGGGATGTGAGGCTTTTCCACCTTAATGTAGAAGCTCTTATAACATACACTCTGGTTATTTGACATCACTGGATCATCAGAGCCACACCAACAAGTAGTAGACAAAGAAAAAGAAGAATGAAATCAATGAGAACAAGTAGTATACAAAGAGAACTTAAATCATAGTGCAGCATGTTTCAAATTTTTTGGATGTGTTCATGTTTAGGGGTGTCAAAAAGCATCGTTATTCTTGTGAGTGCATTGTGTTTGATTGTCATCGATAGATGTTTACATTGTGATATCCAATGTGTGTTGAAAAACATAGATGTGTCCAAAGATATTTTTGAGAAACACTATTTTAATTGGGGTGTTGAGAAACACCAGTTTGTGTTAGTAGATAGCTATCCATGAGAAATGAAAAGATTAGTGACTCTAGATGTGATCAGATTTGGGGACACATGCCCCTAGTAGCAGTGAATGACTTGATGTATGTTGCGAGGAAAAACTAGATTTAGTTTCCCCTAGGAGTATGGAACTAAATCAGTGTCAAGTCAGCAGGGTTTGTAAAGTAGCCAAAGTGTCACGAAAGTGACCGAAAGATATGTACAAACTAAAGAAAAGGATCATCAAGACTAAGTATCAATAGATAGAATGTTGAGTAAAACTTCAATTCAAATGGATTGATGTCGATATACATACATATGTGTGATAAATCTCCTTAGTACACCGACAGTAGGCAGACACAGTGAAAACCACTGGTGACTGACGTGAGAAAGATTCTCAATGTTGAAATATCATAGAAATAGCTAGGGATCAATAGGTAGATGCAATGAGAATCACTAGTGACTGATGTGAAGAGTAATAGGACCATTCCCCCTAGACCAGGAAGGTTGCCCCGAGAGTATGACCATTTTCAATCCATGTAAGTTGGTGTCTTGTCAGGAACAAAGAGTATGCCGAAAAGAAAATGCAAGTAAGAAAGTGGGAAAGAAGAAAATAAGGAAAGAAAATATATAAAGCCAAGTGGTTCTATGATAGATATAGAAATTTGGAAAAAGAGGCACTTGTTTACTAGGTTTTCACCTTCTTTGCAGAATTTCTTTTTTTGCTACCATGACGCATGTTTGCCAGGTTTTCCTCAATGACACTTTTTCCTTTTCTTCTCTTTTTTTGTATTTTTTAATTTTTAATTTTTTCAATTTTTGAAATATATAAATTTTTTGTAGATACATCAAAGTGCCTATTACTAGGTTTTCACTAAGATGATCATTTTTTTTAGGACATTTTATAATTTTTTAGAAATTTTTCAAGACTTTAGTATGTACATGAGCACACTGAAGATGTCTTAGCTGTAGAACCATTTCAGATGAAGGGCATTGATCAAATCCTTGAGTTTCTCCTCTTATGTAATAGAGATTTTATAGGTGCCAGACCAAAATACTATAGTGACAACATACGAACCAAGCCAATTTGGTTAAAAGTTTCCTTTCTTGACCCGATGTTGTTGATTCTTAGGGTTCTCCCTCAGAACAAGGTCACCCAATTGGAAGTCCCTTGGTTGAACCTTCTTGTTATAGCTCTTGGACATCCTTTTCTGATATGCTCTACGGTGATCAAATTCCACTTGCTGACGTTCTTCAAGTAGTTCTATCTCTTGTAGCTGAGATATTTTGTTATCATCATCACTAATGAAGCCCTTCAAAGAGACTCGTAGAGAAGGAATCTGAACCTTAATTGGTAACACAACATTTGCTCCATAAACCAAAGCATTGGGTGTAGCCCCTGTTGGTGTTCTTATGCTTGTCCTATATGCCCAAAGAGCTGGATTGATCTGGAGGTGCCAATCTCATCTAGATTTATGAACTGTGTAATGTAGGATTTTAAGGATTGTCTTTTTTGATGCTTCCTCCTATCCATTACCCTAAGGATAATAGATGGAAGACCAGTGCTGACTTATTTTAAACTTAGAGCATAGCTCTGTCAAATCCTTATTTTTTAACTGGCCCCATTATCAGTGATTATTGCTGAGGGTATACCATACCCATAGATGATGTAGTTGAGAATGAACATTGCTATAGATTTTCCATTGGCCATGGTGACAGGGACTTCTTCCACCCACTTGGTGAAATAGTCTGTAGCTGTGATGATGAACTTATGTTCATTTAACGACAAGGGATAAATCTAACTCACCAAATCAAAGGCCCATTGTTGAAATGTCTAGAAAGTAATGAAGGGAATGAGCTCCTTGACTAGAGCATGAATCAGATTTCCATGCAGTTGACACTATTTGCAAGACTTAGCAAATTGTGTAGCTTCTTTTTCCATATCTAGACAATATTAACCAGCTCTAATAAGTTTATGGGCTAGTGTCAGGCCGTTTGAATGAGACCCATAGATTCCTTCATGCACCTCTACTAATGCATGCTTGGACTCATTAGGTTCTAAACACCTAATAATGGTACCATCTAGACCTCTCCTATACAAGTTGTCAACTATGATGACAAACCATGAAGCACTAAGGATTAAGTGATGTTTCTCATCCTGGGTGTAGGTGTCCGAAACAATCTGGTCACAAAGGTAAGAATAAATATGATGGTAGTGGGATGAATCATGTTCAATGATATAACATATCATCT
The DNA here is from genome assembly GCA_018584345.1 of Thuja plicata. NCBI lineage: Eukaryota > Viridiplantae > Streptophyta > Pinopsida > Cupressales > Cupressaceae > Thuja > Thuja plicata. The sequence continues at coordinate 114,635 of MU225120.1, forward strand.
AGGACTCAAGGGAATCATAGGCTAGGTAGCCTAATGTCTCCACTAGGAATTCATGTTGGAAGTCATTTTCTAGCATCTGTAGCATGGAAGAAAGAGTAGCCATTGCATCAGCCACTTATTGTCTACCCTTGGAACCTATTGAAATGTGATGTGAGAAAAATATATTTTGAGGTCATCAACTAGCCATTTATAAGTCACCATCTTCTCATCTTTTGTCTAATAGATATCATTTACTTGATTGATGACTAATTGTGAATCTCCAAGGACATTGAGCTCATCCTCTTGCCACTCAAGGGAAATCTTCATACCATTGATCAAGGCTTCATACTCCATTATGTTGTTTGTACAAGGAAACAACATCTTGTATGCTTTTGGAAAAGAGTACCTTTGAGGTGTGATGAATAGTATCTCAGCACCCGACCCCTATTGGGTAAATGAACCATCAAAGAACATAGTCCAAGATTGATGCGTGAGAAGTAATATGGACTCATCTGGAAATTTGATGTTCAATGGTTGATGATCTACTAGAGGTTCTTTTGCCAATTGGTTTGCAATTGCTTGACCCTTGATGGATTTTCTTTCTACATACTCAATATCAAATTCACTGAGAAGCATGACCCACTTGGCTAGTCTACATGTGAGGGTATCTTTACTGAGAAAATATTTCAAAGGATTAATCTTAGCAATCAGGCATGTAGTATGAGCCAACATGTAGTGTCATATTTTTTGTAAAGCAAATACCACTATGAGGCAAGCCTTCTCTATAACAAAATATTTTTTTTCATATGAGACCTTTCTTTATTGTTCTGATCTTCTTGAGCTAATAGGACACCCAATGATGTATCTATAGCAGAGATGTAAAGTATGAGTGGCTTCCCATGAATAGGAGGCATCAATTTTGGTGGGTTCGCAAGATATTGTTTTATTTGTGTGTACCCCTCATCACATTCTTTGTTCCATTGGTAAGCCACACCTTTGTGTAAAGTCTTGGTGAATGGTTGTGACTTGTCTACCAGTTGTGAGATGAAGCACTAGATAGACTATAATCAGCCTTGAAGTCCTCTCATTTGTTTGATATTTCTTGGTGACAACATTTCTATGATGCCTTGGACCTTTTTAGGATCCATTTCTATGCATTTTGCAGAGATGATATAACCAAGAAGTTTTTTAGATGTTACGCCGAATTCACATTTCTTAGGATTGAGCTTTAGACTAAACTGTTCCATGTGATCTAGTATATGACCTAGATCCATAAGGTGTGTCTTTCATTGCATGATCTTAGCTAGAGTGTCATCAACATAATCTTCCATTGTTTTATGCATCATGTCATGAAATATAGTGGTGACATCTCTCTAATATGTAGCACCAACATTGTTGAGTCCAAAAGGCATGATGTTCCAATAGAAAGTGCCCCATGCACATGTGAAAGAATTTTTTTCTTAGTCTTTCAACATGATCTTTATCTAGTAGTAGACAGAGAAACTGTCCATCAGTGAGTACATTTCATATCCTCATGTTATATCTACAATCATATCAATATTGGGAAATGGAAAGTTGTCCTTAGGACATGCCTTATTCAAGTCTCTGAAGTCTATGCAGAATCGGATAGATTTTTCATGTTTCGACATTGGAACAATGTTGGAGATCCATTCTGCATAGTCAATTCCTCTGATAAATACTTCCTTAAGAAGTTTCTCCAATTCAGCTTTGACAAGTAGAGCCACATGTGTATGCATTTTTTGAAGCTTTTGTTTGATAGGCTTGACACCTGGTGCAATGGACAAGTGATGCATGATTAGATTAGGATCTAATCTTGGCATGTCTAAATATTTCCATGCAAATTTTTTTATTTTTTTTTCTCCGGAAGAATGTAATGAATTCCTCTCTTTCTGCCTAAGATAATGATTGTGCCGAATGGATGATCTAAGGTTCAACTTTTGTACCCAAGTTTACTAGTTGAGTTGGTTTGATTAGCATAGATGATCATTCTTGGAAATGACTCAAAAGAGTATCAATTATCCCATCCTTGAGTGCCTTAGAGAGGTTTTCACCCTTGGATAAGTCCTTTATTTTGACTTTTTAGGCTCTAAAACTATCACAATGTGGTTTTCACCATTAGAGTGCCTATTTTTTATTCTTTTGATTTTGTGACTGAGATACTTGATATCGACCTCATTCATGTTGACACTATCTTTACTAGTGGAGGATGTTACAGGTTTGACAACATTGAGGTAATAGGCAAGAGCATAGTCATTCTGGAACATAAGGAATTCATTAGATGGGGAGGAAGAGTTCCAGTCTATGAGCTCAGGATGGTAGAGTGAAAGAGAAGTGATAGGTTCTAGTGTGTTCATGATATAATTATTGAGAGCATGGACTATTAAGTCGAGTCCTAGAGAAATCTTATCCAAAGGTGTAGTCAAATTCCTTTGACCCTTAGCAATCGTAGTAGATGACATGTTAACATCAATGGAGTCAGACTCATTTTTCCTTACACTAGACCCTTCACCTACTTTGAGAAGGTTTTCATATGTGTGTACTATATCTATATCCATGTCAAAGGTGGTGTCTTAAAAACTGTCGAACTCGTATTCATGAGAGTTTGTTTCATCATTAGGCGTCATATCAAGAACATGAGTGAAATCAACCCTTTGCCCCCAATTCAGATGATTTCTACCTAGAACCTCTACTATGGTCAGATGAGCACTGTTTGACATAGGTGCTTCATCAGTGCTTGCAGCATCGTCTTCTTCTTGTTTAGTGAGAAGTGGCTAGGCTTTCTCCTATTCAAACTACTCTTGGAAGTGTGGTGGTATGTACAGATCACCTTGATGACCCAGATTTACAGTTTTCATTTCTTTCCACCGCTCATAGGTTAATGGATCAAGTGAAGTGGTTTCATTAGAGTCATTGTCAGTCTCGACTGTACTGACATGTAGTATAAAATCATCTGGCTTAGCAAAGAATGCTTCCAGATCTGGAGGAATAGGACAAGGGAAGCAATCCTCCTCATATTTGTCTTTTGAATCTTTAGTTTTAGATGTACCTTCAGGTGTTGGTTGGTGATCTATTTGAGGTACAAATTTGTTTATCCCCAGTTGAAATTGGATCTTTTTGAAGCCTAGACCTGTAGAGTCACATGTTTGTTGACCAATAGCTTTGAGTGGTATGAGCAATCCTTTATGATTAACACCTATAGGACCATTACCTTTGTATCCAAAGCATTACATAATAGTTAGACCCTTGTCATACTATTTAGGTTTTATTTCACAAGGTGGAGTAGTTTGTTCAGATGCGTCCTCCCCTTTATAGATCCAAGCTTTGATATCCATGTTTTCATTCTCTTCCTCTAATAGTGTTGTTCCCTGTACAAAGTTGCCACCATATTTTGTTTGAGGAGGATTTGTAGAAGGTTTAGTGTCCTCAGAAGGTCTCCCATAAGAACATGGAGACAAAATAAGAGATGTAATAGTTAGCATGGGTTCAATCTAATACCCTCGCATGTTAGTTTCCTTGAGTTTTAGATCCTTTTCCATTTCCTTTAGTTTAGCCTTGAAGAACTCATTAGACTCTCTATTGGTTGGTACAAAGTTGTTGGTAGATTTTGTGAGTGTGTTGCAATCATGGCGTGTATTAGCAGGTATAGTCACTTCAGATCCTTGGAATGGGAACTTAATGCACTAATGATATGTTAAAGGGACAACCTGCATTTTGGGGATCCATATCCTTCCTAACATAATATTGTATGCTAAAGGAATGTCAAGCACTTGAAAAATAACATCCCTTTCAATAGGGCCAACTCTAATTGGTAACATAACTAGCCCCTTAGATTTTCATTCTTCTTCATCATAGGACTTAATAGTAATCTTTTTATGGGCATCTATGCAGTCTTTTCCATAGCCTAACTCCATAAGGAAGCTAGCAGAGAAAATGTTAAGGCTAGTGTCGTTATGTATGAGGACACAACGAACATGCTTTAGGCCAATCATGACTTCAATGTCTGAGGGGTTATTGTGTGGGTGACTCAAAGAATGGTCATCTTCCTCAGAGAAAGACAAGTAATGAGAGGAGGTCAAGTGACCTACCATGGATTGAAACCAATTGAGATCAATATCTTTTGGAACATTTGCCTCAGTGAGGGCTTTTTCAAGGATTTCCTTGTGAGCAAGGGAGATTTTTAGCAGCTCAAAGATGGTGATTTGAGCATTGGTACATTGTAATTGGTCTAGTATGCTGTAATTGGAAGCATTATATGAGGGGACCAATTTTGGATTCTTTTTGGCAGAGCCAACAATAGCTTTGTCTACAGGTTGTGTTAGTACAAATGTAGAAGGCTCAGGGCCTTTTTAGAATGATCTTAGCACAAGATCTAGTAACAACATTTGCACGAACCTGAGACTATTCTTGTTTGAAGGGTTGAGGTGCAGGCCCTCATAAGAGGAAAGGAGTTTTGGGCTTGGAAGCATCTTCTCTTCCCTTGATAGTGACAATGTTACAGTATTCAACATCAACATGTTCAACCATATTAATGATATTATCATTATTGGTGTATGTATAGTTGACCTTGGCATCAATGTTCTTGCCTTTAGATGATTCACCTTTCCCATGAGGAGGAAATGGGTCTTTGAAATCTTGGTGCTCTGAGTTCTTGTGGTGACCTCCCATAGCAATAAAATCACTATCAATAAGGTCTTGGTGTATGCACCCTAAAATGGTCGCCTGGACTATGGGCCCCCATTTATAAATTTATCAAATTCCTGAATCAATGCTTTGCAACATTTTCAATTCAAATCAATTTCCTTGATCAAATTGTGATTAATTCAATTATTTCAATATTTCCTAAGGTTTGATCATTTCATTAATTATCTTATTTAATTAAAAGAAAATGATTCCTCTTTATTAAATAAAATAATCTTATTTATTTAAAATTCCTTTTTAATTAAATAATCTTATCTTATTTAATTAAAATCTCTCTTAATTAAATAATATTATCTCATTTAATTAAAATACCCCTTTTAATTAAATTACATAATCTTATGTAATTATAATAATATCTCTCTTTTAATTAAATAAAACCCTCACTTAAATCCCTCTTTGTTGAAAAAGGAATAAATAAAATAAATTAAAATAAAGTTCTTTTTTTTCTACACATCTTCCTAAGTGGTGGGCTTTTTGCCTCTTAATCATAGCCTTTGATTTTGCCTCTTAATCTCCACCATCCATTTCTATTTAAAAGGAAACCTCTCCTACTCATTTGATAATCAAGATTTCATGCTAATGTTATGTTGCAGGTTTGGAGAGCAATTTTGGAGGAGAATTTGAGCACTTGAGCTTGGATATTGCAACTTCTCTCTTCTTGTCTTCTTCTTTCAAACCCCATGGAAATCCATTTAGATTAATTTTGCACTTGCATATTAGATTAGATTCATGTCTCCTTTCATAGATTAATCTTGCATTTGTATTTCCTTTCATAGAATAACCATGCATTGTTATCATATAAATTAATTTCCTTTCTTGCATTGTTATCATATAGAATAACATTCATTTGCATACATACTTGATGATCATGGAGACTAGCATTCTTGTTTTTCCTCTTTGAATCTCTCATTTTATGGTGTACTTGCAGGGGTAAAAACTAGGTCAATTTGAGGGCCTCCATTACAAACCCTTTCACTCCATGAATAGAGAGCTATGAGTCACCATTCAAGACCTCATTCTTGAGCAATCTTGAATATAATGAATCATAGAAGTGTGACACATTTTTAGCACACACTTGTATCTTGTGTCATATTGAATGTAGGTAGCTATCTTGTTACCCTTGTTCTGATGGTAATCACAATATGCAGATTCATTCCACCAAGATGGTCAAGGTCGCGGATCAAAAGGACGCGAGTTATCTAGAGGAGTGAGTAAATGGTTGTCTAAGAGACTCTTGTAAACCACATCAAGAGGTTCTCCTAGAGGAGTAAACTCACGCTTGGGTCAAGGAGCCCAAGGTTTAGATCTGGAAAAATTCAAAGGACTCATTTTGGATTCTTCCACAGTTTTTTCATTGGCTTTGGCTACCTGCATAGTGGTAGTGAGATTAAAAGTAGCCTTTGGAGGCTTGGGAGTTAAATTGTTGACAACACCATCATTCAAAACATCATAGTTTTTGTCAAGAAATTTGGGTTTATAATTTCTTAAGGAGGAAGTCCCTTGTTTATTTTCCTTGTGTAAGGCCAATTCTCCTTTCTTGACCATAAATGTCTCAATTCTCACAACTTTCTTAATCATGTCATCGAAGGTCAAAGGACTTTGCAGCTATACCTAATACTTGAAGTTGGGAAGAATATTGTCTAAAAAGATGTCCAACTTTTTAGATTCAGGTATTTTGTGAGAATATCTTGTATAAAGTTATCTCCATCTCTAGATAAATGTCAAGAAAGGTTCTCCATGATTTTGTTTCAATTTGCAAAGATCTCAGATGTGAACTAGATGTTGGATGTTGTGGGAATAGTGTTGCAGAAACAAGTTGGCAATCTCATCAAAAGTCTTGATGCCAATTGGTAGCCTAGAGAATCACTCCATAGCCGACCCTCCCAAACTGCGTAGGAAGAGATAGATGAGGTTGGTTTGATCATGTATGAACTCCATAGAGAGAGCACCAAACTCTCTTAGATGATCTTGGGGATTAGAGGTACCCAAGTATTTATCATACTTGGGAAGTTCAACTCCTTTAGGAAAAGGAGGCATGCATAGACTCTTATCAAACAGGAATAGACAAATACTTTCCAGCGTGAACTATTTAGCGGGTTTGTCTTTATCCTTCATGAGTTGAAGAATTTTTTCTTGCATACTTTGAACTTTTTTTTGTAACCTGGAGTTTTTTAGTTTCTTAGTCTTTGGTGACAAGCGTCTCTACATTGTAGTTGTAGGTTAACTTAGCCCCTTGATTGGCTAGTTTGAGAAGATATTTCTCTTTTTCTTCTCTCAGGAGAATTTCCATCATCCTACGGAAGCCTTTATTGGCATGAGCATCTGCGATATCTTTCTAAGTGATTTCAGTCTCTTCATCACTAGGAGGGTCTTGATAATGGAATTTACCCTTGGTGTTAGAGTGGTCATTGTCTCTATTGTTTTCACTATTGTGATGTTGATCATTAGCTCTACTGTGTTCACCATTTTGATGTTGATCTATCATTTTGTTAGCAAGAAAGCGTATAGTGTCTATAAATTCACTACTAGGAGGTGGAATATGCAGAGACACTATACTCATGGGAATCTTTGTTGTGTTGACAGTGTCAGATTCTGGTAACAACTCCTCAGAGTTTGGATCTTCTTGGAACAAAGGGTTTTGAACCCGACTAAAATCCACTAGAAATGATCATTTGACATAAGTTTTAGGTACTAGAGAGGGGGATTGGGATGATTCCTCACTAGATATAGCTGACAAAGGGGGATGCAAGGATTCCCCACTACACTCGAGCTGTGTGAAAATTTTAGAATGACCTTCTTCTTGGTTGATAGGTGTACCCCTACCTTGTCTAGTGACACATGAAGGGACTATTTTTCCACATCAAGTTGTAAAAGTCATAGACAAATATTATACAAGGAATGTGAACTAGGACCACACTTGGAACTGTCTCAAGGTAAATGCACAAAAGTGCCAAAAGGTGAAGTATATCCGATGTGAATTGTCAGAAATAAGGCTAGAACAGCCGAGAGATGACTATCACATCACAAGATATGATGACATAGTAGAAAGAGAACAAAAGATATGAGACAAGGCGAGTTTAAGTGAGAATCACATAATTCTCAGACAAAGAAATCTAGTTGCAGAGTGTGTGTAGATAGGAGGTAGGTAAACAGACCCTAAACATAAACTAGATTTAGCAGAGAGATGCTGGACAAATGGGAAATAGCTCAATATTTTGGTAAAATGATATAGACTCGCATGAAGAAGTACTTACTCATGCATAGATTCTTATAGGATTGTGCAAGACTTTGTAGTTCAGCACAAAAAATTGTAGAAAGAGATGACAGACTAGTGAACCAATAGCAGTAGGATTGCTAAATGTCATGCGATAATTTACAGCATGTCGCGCAAAGTTTCACATAGAATGACGTGAAGGTGGCAAAATATCACGCAAGATTTTGGAGTGAAGACAGTGAAATTCTTCAGAATCAGATAGTTAGGACCAGATTACATTTTTCAAGACAAATTATGCTATTTTCTAATAGAAAGTTCAAGTTGCAGATTGTTTTGGACATTTTCAAATTTGGCAAGTTGTGTGATTATTCACCCATGAAAAACACATTAAGAAAAATGTTTGTAGCAAAAGAACATACACATCACAATCCTAGGTGAGCCAGGGAATTATCTATTGAGTTCCCACTTGAACCAAAGTTCAGCCACACTTACTCATAGCAGACAACTTACAAGCTTGGAGGCACGGGCTCCTCCTTACATGTGCACTCACTTCTCAGGCACACCAAGCTTTGAATCGCAAGAGAATTACTTCCCAAAGGAATTTTGTCTCTACTAAGAGTCGTGAAATTGTGGGACATCTTAGTCGGTCTCTGACCTTCCACGCCAATAGATAGAGAGATTTTGGATACTATAACAAAAGTTTGTAGTGAGGGCATCCGTTCAGGTGGTTTTGATCAAGTCATTTTCCCAATAAAGGGGGCTCTCCCAATCCTTTCAAAGAAAGGTTTTCACCTTAAAAATGTAGGGACTTTTACACACCACTAGGGTACTAAAGGAGGTTTTGTTTACCACAATGAATTCACACCTATCCATTGTGAGACTAATCACAATGGCATTTTTTATATACTGGTTCGGAAGGGCTTGGCTTTAGCCTCTTACCGGTTAGGAAATCCATTCTCAGTGGCTCTATTAAAAAACTTGGGAGGTAGCCAGACTATAAGAATTATATAAATTTCTCTTATACCCAAGATCCATAAAGGTGAGGGGAAGGTATACGTTCATATATTTCTTTGGGATTAAAAACTAGAAGACACTTCAAACACACAAGACAATGGTTCATTTTAAGCACCAAGCTGAAGTGTTTTCTAACTACTAAAAATAGACATGAGAGTTTTCCTTGCAACCAACCTCACAAACTGAATGGTGTTTTCCTTGCAACCAACCTCACAACCAGGCTATGTGCTCAAATGGGGGGATGAAGCAAGAACTCATGGCACAAAATTATTTTAACACCCAATCAAAAGCATCTTCTAGTGGGTCAGTTCCCCATCAAGATGCACAATCTGATGAGACTTCTCTCTTTAATTGGGAAGAGAAATATTTTAATGGAGTAGATGGTCAATCTCCAATTGCAGCCAACACTCGGTCTAAGAGAAGAGGTTAGGACATGGAGTGAGAAGAAGATGGAGGAAGAGATAATACATCTGTAGAGTCATCACATCCATATTTTCCTACCATATTAAATAAGGCTCCCACCATTCCAGTGAAGGAGAGTCAATCTCCCAAGGAGGCTGAGCCCACGATAGTGAAAACACATCAAAGAGTGCAAACAACAGTGCCCTTCAATGTTGTGTACAACATGAAGAAGATGAATGTGACTATGTCCATAAATTCTATAATCCTTTAATTTAAGCCATAAATCAAGACTTTTGAAAGTTATAGAGTTGAGAGTTGAGTCCTAGTAATTCCTTTGTAAATGGAGGCCTAATTGGGGTTTTGGGTTAGAAAAGACATCACTATTTGGGTCAGACTTTCCAAAACAAGAATATATCATTATTAATTATGTTGTGTATAATGATAATGACTATCTAATCTATTTTTTTTTGGTGGGTTGTTTTGGGAAAAGGTAAAGTTACCTTGACTATACTCGGGATTGAGGGCTACTAGAATAGGAGGCCTAGAAGTAGATTTCCTTGTGAGATTTTGGTGTAAGGTTTTAAGAACCATTGGAGAATATCTGGTTAAGAACATTAAACTAATTAAAACCCTTAGGGATAGTGGTTGAAGGTTTGAATTCATAATGACAAGTTAGATGCATTTGGGTACTTGGGGTCATTAAGATAAATACTTCCTTGGGAAGGCATAGCAAGTTTTGAACCAAACCACCATACCTCTGAATCGCTAAGTTCCATCTAATTAAACTTAAAAGGTAATTAAAACCCCTTTTTAGCCTTATTCACTTGCACACATGTGGATTTTTCAAATTCTTATCCAAACTAATATATAAAATAGGTAAGATGACATGTATAATGAACTGTACCAGAATGAAAAATTGTAACCATTACATGAACTGTATCACTAACTAGGTTAGGAAAATATTGATATTGTTTCCCTATGGGGAGTGCTGAGATTGTGCCCTTACAACCTTCTTCATGATTTTTTAGGGTTTATAGTAAAAAACCATGCCATAGACTCAAAAATCCTTAAAAGTTGAAACCAAGTGTTCTTTGTTCAATGCACTCCAAGAGTTATGTTTATTTTCATGTTGAGAACTTTGGTCCAACTCCAACTCACTTAAGTAATCATTTAATCTCTTTACCCCATCACAGTGACTGACCCCTTCTACCAACATCTTTAGTTTTCCCATTCACTAGTTTACACCACACTTCAAAGAACTCACACCTAACTATGGTCTTATGCCATTGTAAGTACTGTTAACCATGAATATTGGTTCCTAGTTATTAGCCTAATTGCTTTAAGTCAGAAAATTTGACCAGCCCTTTTTCTTCTTAGTCCTTATCCCAATTAGGGAAATATGGTTTCTTATATAAATAACTTATTCACGAGTCTGGACACATCGGCCTCTATAATTACATTTCCACTATTAAAGTATCCTCATGAATCAATTTTCTTGACATACATAATCCCTCTTGATTTATAAAGTTAATGATATTTTTCTTGCAGATTACCTTAGATTGATGGTTAGGATTGTCATGCTATTGTGTGATTATCTCAAATATGCCCATTGGCTTAGCTCTATACTAACACTTATTGATAAGTCAACCATGCTAAATGTATACACATAAAAATGGTCTAGACATTTATTAATTAAATATAAGTTATTGGATTAATTAAATCTTAACTCATTTTTGTGGACTAAAAGGAACATGGATGTTTTTTAGAGTAAAATGGGAAGTCTTACTGAGTGTAACACCACACTCACATACCTGCATCATATTATGTTTCAAGTTTTTGTTGTGCTTAAGATACCAAAAAAAAGGTTTATGATACTTTTCTAGGAGATTATGTTTCTAATCTACAAATTAAACATTAGCTCTTCTCAGTTCTTCAATGCATACAAAGGTATGTTGGATCAGGAGGAATTGAAGGCTCTAAACCAATTTATGCAGGATAATGGAATCTCCAAGGAAGACATTGATAACAAGAATAAGGAACCCAAGATGTTTGCTACCCCAAAGTGGGATGTAGTTGTTGAACCTGATATTGACCCCCCTTGGGGAGATTTTAAAAAGATAAGGCTAAAGGAAATAATAATATTATAGGGTCATGGGATGCATGATGACCTAGGATCTCATTTTTGTATATGAACTCTCTCGATGCTGATATTTAGTATTTATTAGAGTCATACTATTACATTGTTATCGATGAATATGCTCATTTTGATATGATTTAAAATATAATAATGATAGTTGATAGTTACTACTAAGAGTGACAATTTCTATAAAATACTAAAAAGATTATATGTTTTTATTTTTGTACTATCTCTAATTAAAAAAATGCAAATCTTAATTCTTCTAGTATTTAAATGAATTTATTTGTTTATATAGTTCAATTTCATAATTTTATTCCAAATCCAAATTTAAATCCCACCCTCTCCACCTCATCTGTCCCACATCACTTTCCACCTCACCATGTGGCTAAGGTGAGTCATTTTAATTTATTACCATATTTTTTATTTTTTATCAACAACCTATGCCCACATGTCAACCTTGGAAACATGTCTATCACCCTTGGTCTCCTTCTAACCCACTAGGTCACATGCCATAAAACTATCCATGCATCTCCACTTGGGTCCTTGAGGTGAGAAGAGGGAAAATTACATTGTTGTCTCCTCCCTTTTTCATCTCAACCCTTCATGTTTCCAAATTGAATCCAGAATGTTGATTGGTGCCACCTATGTTCTAGCCTTGAAAATCTTATAAATACCCCTCATTTAGAGTGAGAATGAATCCACCATTTTCACATCAAATCTGTGCTCATTTGTTATCTAAATTACAACTATTATAGATTAATAGACTAATTTAGCTTCAACTACTTCATAATTAGGATTCATCAATAACTCAATTATCATGGCTATCTTTTCATATTAGTATAATTTTGACCATCATAACATAGCTGCATACTAATCTTCGTTTAAATGGATGCATCTTAGCTTTCATATTAGCATGTTAATTTTGCACATAGATTTTATAAATTCTCAATCATGAATTGTAGATTCATCCCACTCATTCTTTGAGTTGTCACCTAAAATGATCAAAGTGCATATCTGAGAGCATTTATACATACCACAAATGGATCTTTGGAGATAGAGGACCATGAGATGGTTTGGATAGCAATCTAATTTGATTATGTATTCATTTGATTAGATAATCTCTCCATATAATGTTTCTTGGGTATATTAGTGTTTAATCTTTGATTTACCCTAATTTCTAACATAAATTATTTTTTACCACAATTTTTCTCATAACAAGTATGGCGATAAAGATATAACAACTTATATGAAGAACAAAACGATGCATTTGACCTTTAGAATATCACATACAACTTAGAGTGATGCATATACTAATTCTTTTAGTGCATTTATTCTATGTCTTAGCATATTTAATTATTAGTATAGTGCATATAATATTTTCTTTAGCGCATATATGATCCATTTTAGCATATTTGATACAAGAAGAAGAAACTTGATTTTCAAGGTCTAGGCTGTGTTTTTTTATAGGTACATATACACTTGTCAAAACTTCATAAAAAATAGTGATGATTACTAACAGGAATTTTCTAGAGAATTGTATTTGAAATTAATTCAACATGTCTTTCTTTTATTAATGAAGGAACGTAGATTAATCTAAAGGAAAATTTATGAAGGGGACTCCCCTTAATACCACAAGTACACGATAGAAACAAAGAGAAACAACAGAAATTTGCAAGAACAGAAAATTGGCTTCTTATTGGCTCCACAAATGTGAAATTACAAACTTCAGAATTACAATATCAAAAGCCACATGGGCATCCCTTACAATAAT
>MU225120.1:133842-148283 GCA_018584345.1 Thuja plicata
TATATATTAACCACAATCCAAATTTGGCCAGAGCTTCCTAAATTAGAAGAGTTCCCTGATGATGTTAAAAGCTATGAATTTTTCCCATGTCTTCACTTTACACAACAATTATGCTGAATATCTTAGAGTTAATGATGCATTTACAATGAGATTGTGTAGGGAGCTACAAGGTTGTCCTGAAAGGAGATTTTCTCCTGAAGCCATGGCTTTTATCAGCCAATTTGGGGGCTTTTTCATTCAATTTGTAGATTTCTCATATCCTCGTCTTGCAGGATTTGATGACTTCCTTTGAAGCTACCCAAATACTCTGACAATATGATCGTGCTAGTGGAGGTGATGAGGTAGGAACTTCAAGTGAATCTGATCCACGCCGACGCTAAGAAGAAGGGGTATGATTTCCCAATAACTATTGGAGCCTACAGTTGTGCATCTCGGTCTGAAGTGAAGAATATTCTGGAATTATTCTCAAAAAGGTTTTCATTGGAGACATATGATGTTCTGAGGCTGCAGTATGACCCTGTAAATTATGCCCAAGATTTCCTACAATTGAGTCATGCAATTCATTATGTTGATTATATTGAAGACTACTAGGGTAATTGCAAAGATGACTGGGAGAGCAGGGAGAGGTTCTACGCCAAATTAACTATTGAACAAGTCTAAAGGTTCAAAGTTAACATTGATGTGGAGGGACTGGAAGATGATGGCCAACATATGTATGATAATGCATATTTGGAGAAAATAAAGCCACTTCCTATAAGTTTCGAGCCCATGCTAGGCCAAGCCATTAACGACCTAGAAACCTTTATGGGTGGACTTTACATAAGAATAGAGCAATGGGTTGAATGGACTGCAAGTAGAAGGAAGAGGTTGAAAAGGAAGCCTCATACTCAAAGGACCCCAACAAAAGATACTTTGAGCATTGCAACATCCTCTTCAGTAATACACTTGACTATTTTCAAGGATTCATCTCAGCCAGTCGGTGGAGGTGATAAGCCTCGCAAGAAAGAATTTCAATGAAAGATGACATGTGGAGAAGGCTCGCTTCTAGATATTGGGTCGACAGAAGAAACAGTTTCTATAGACTTTGCCAAGCCAAAAGAAGAACCCACCAAAGGTGCAAGATTTGAGCAATCAGCTAAAGAAAATGCTTTAGATACACAAGTTGGCACTTTGACCCAAGATACTCTGAGATGAGGGTCCCCTATTGTAGTAAAGGTGGGTGAGGATACTTCCAACACCTTAGCCATAGAATCAGATGAGAGGGTTGAGAAGAAACAAGAAGCTTCTCAAGTCATCAGATTAGTCTCATCTTCTCCAACATAAGTGAATCCATTTGCTTCTAGGCCAAAAGATACTCCTCCGGTCATAAGGAAGCTATTCATAGCAGAGTTGGTTTCTACTTCCAAAGTTACCGGTATGGAATCCTGGATAGAACATACTTTAGAGCAGAAAAGGAAGAGAGTGGAGGAAGGATCTTCCAATAAAGACACTCTCTCACGAGCCCTGCAACCCAGCACCATAGTGGGTAAAACAAATAAATTAAGAACAATGTCTACACTAGGTTAGGATCCTAAAATAGGGCATTTCACTAAGGAGGTTGTCAAGCCTACTAAGGAGGGCAGAATTGAAGATATGACTTCCTTCAACTTTTAGTTACAGTCATTTGAAATGGGGCTCACTCGGCATGACACCAAAGTAGGCTGGTGCAAATCCACCAATGTGGTAGTAGAAGAAGAGTGTGAGACGTTCAAAACTACTAAATTTCAACTCAAGGTAGAAGTGGCTGAGCTGACTAGCTTCATTAGACAACTCATCACTCCAATAGAAAGTGTTCCCAGTACCCAGACCACTTTTGATCCTAGCGCTATGGAGAATCAAGCCATCATAGCCAAGTTACAAGAAGCCAAACACTTTGGGAAAACTGGTAAGCAATGGATCAAGAGGCTTGAGTCTGAAGGATTAGTGGTTGTTGAGAATTTGGGTAATTCTCTCTTAAGGTTGGAAATAGAGAGAGATAATATTGGTAAGAACTTGTAGACTCAAACAGTAGAGAGGGTAAAATTTTAGGAATGCATAGTGACGCTACATGTGGCAGTAAAGATGAAGACTAAGGAAGCTGTAAAGGCCAAAATTCTACAAAACGGAGACAAGCCTTTGATCGAATGGCTTCAAAGTCTAGAGTTTATAACTGAGATGATTATTTAAGCTAAAGTGGGTTTGCAACAGATGGATGTCAAGATCAAGGAGGAACAGAGAAAAGGTTTTAAAATCCTTCAGGGGATTCACACAGAATCACAAACAAGTGGTCAGGGCAAAGAGATACTTTGAGTAGCTCTTATGGAGAAAGCATTCTCTAAATATGTGCATAAGTTAGCGGAGTATTCTTCTTCTCACTTGGATAAAATACTAGAGCTCCAATAGCTAAGCGGGTGTATTTTCAAAGCCACAGAAGAGCTAAAGGATCGGGTGGATGCGATCAAGAGTATAGCCAGAGAACATTCCAGATAGCTCATCTGATATACCAATGTCCATGTCAATAGACACAAAGAGCTCATCCAAGTAAGTACAACTATCACTTCCCACACGGCTAAGTTAGACAAGGGGAAGAAAATTTAAGTTTGGATAGATTCCCTCTTTCACCAAATCTTGATAATATTGTAACGGATAAACTGGTGTTTATCATTTCTAGTTGAGGAGGTTGAATAGTTTTGGTTGCCTCATTTTGTAATGGTCCAACTCTAGAACCCTATATTTATTATTTTCCAAATAAATGAAAAGGTCGGCTAAATTTTGGTGTGAAAGATAGCATTTTTCTGAGTCAAATTTGTATGTCTGAATGCCATTTCTTTAACTACTCCACTAAATTGCATTTATCTATCTGTTGAATTCAAATATTTCTTTGGAATTATATTTATATTTTGTGGTTGAAGTAGACTTCTGTATTATAATTTGATATGGTTAGTTAAGGGTAAATCTAGTGTTATTCTAAGTCTGGGAGATGTCCCTATGAAATACACTGATTCATTATCATTTTATCATTAAATCTTTAAGTCTTGCATTTTAATTTTCATTATCAGTTATTGCATTACAAGTTTTAAGGAGTCATATGATTGATGAAGTCTTGAAATTGGCTAAAGTTAGAATTGGATTTATCCTACCCGAGGTATTTCCTGCCTAAGTTTAGCTCGATTTGCCTCTTCTATTCTCAGGTCAAGAAAATACCCCTGTTAGAGTAGGAAAGATCAATATTCATTGAAGATCATTTACCTAAGGGAGTTGTACCTTTAAATTCATAGGGAAATTAGGTGTTTAGTTACAATTTCCCAACTGTTGTATTCAATTTTTCTTAAATATCTAGGTATTCTAGAGTTAAAGCATAAAAGAACAATCTATTTACCAACAGATTTTTGGCAACTTTACTAGGGAAATGAATAGTCATAATACCAGAAGCATAACATGGAGAAAGATGGTGCTTCCCCATGAAAACATAATTCCTATGCTCGAACCAAATCTTGGATTGCAAGACGATCAAGAGGATCTCATTTCCTCACTGAATACTTTTGTCTGGAGATACAGAAGAAATATAGAGCATTATAGAGATTCTATTTAAGTGCTTGAACAAGAAGAAGCTAGAGCATAAGCACTTGAAAGATTCATTTGAAGGAGAAAAATAAGAAGGGTACAATGCCAAGCCAAGCGTGAAGCTAGACTAGAAGACTAGTTGGAACCCTAGAGTCCAAGAGATTTCTTTGAAGTGCAAAGAAGGAATGTGACATAGACCCAGTTTTTGAGAGACTTGCAAACCTTGATTTTTCTCTACTTGAAGTACCCCGTCGGAAGAAAATAAACACTAAGAGAAAAAGTATACCTCCTTCACCTACAAAACAATCAACTCTTCTATCTACCACTTGTCAAGTGTAAACTTTTTACAGAGTAGTTGCTCCTCATGTTATAAACCTAACACCTTATCTACCTCTGGTAGTTATGGCACTTCCTTGGGCTGCTCTAGTTGGACCATTTCAATTAGCAGCATATAATCCCCTTCCCTCAGGTTCAAGAAATAATTTCCCCAAATTCTCTAGAGATGGGAAAGTATCTATAGATGAACACATTGCTGCATTCTTTGCTTCAATGAATATCTTAGTAGTGGGAGAACAAGATCTGGCCATCAGATTATTCATTGAAACCCTGGTTGAAGGTGTTACTGATTGGTTTCACCACTTACCCAATTCCTCTATCATAGATTGGGATTCTATGAGAGTTTCCTTTGAGGGAAGATTTAAAACTGCTAAAGATGAACATGCACTATTGACATAGTTGATCTCCATCAAGAAAGAGCCTTCTATTAGTATGAGAGATTTTGTGGCTAAATTGAAGAATATTGTAATTGTATCCCAACAGATGACAGGCCTACTACTTGGAATTTGAAAACATTTTTCTTAAGTTCTATGCCTCCTCACATCAGTTATGATGTGAGGAGAACAAATCCAGCCACTTTGGACCTTGCCCAAAGGACAACGGTGGAGTTACAAGACCACATGATATCAGTGGGAAAATGAAAAAGAGAGATACAATGTAGACCCACTACTAGTAATACCACATCATCAAATGAGATGATTCAAAAAATATCCAATGAATTCATTGCCTTTAAAAGGTAGCTTCCTATATTTAATAATCCCTATCAGCAAAACTTTCAGGAACATACTGGAAGAAACAATGAAGGAAGGAATGCCGATGGAAAGACATTACAGTTGACTGCTCCACCATAGAGGTTATCTATAGAAGCTCCTTCTAAAAGGGGAAACATGTGTGCCTTCCATTTAACTATAGATCATGATGGGGAAAGCTGTCCTGATGTAGCGCGTGCTTGGAAAATGCATCAGACTAACTAATGGAATGTTGGAATGTCTAGAGCTGAACAAGATTAAAATTCACATGGAGACTCTAAAAAATTATATTTAGAGTATGAATCAGATTCAGAACAAGGAGCAACATGTTATGCTACTATAGATGGGACCTCCTATACATTCTTAACCCAGAGTCACAAAGATAAAGGCCCTACTTCCACATCTCCACCAAAGAATAATGAGGCATCTACTTCAAATTCTAAGGAATCAAGTCAAGGAGTGAGGATTCTACAACCAGGTATGGAGAAAATCTCTTTTGACATTATTCAATTTTGTAGAGATTCCAGAATTCAAATTTCCCCCATAGAGTATCTTAAGTCCAATCCTATAGAACTGCAAAAGCTTATAGATTACTATAAAGAGGGGAGTCCAAATATAAATCAAAATGCCATGACTACCATAGAAAATGAGTCTATATTTTTAGACCCAATTGAGAAAGGTGATCCATCTGTGTTGGCTACTTTCCCAGGCCAAAATCCTGACCCATTCTATGTGTCATTCTATATTAATGGTTGCAAGTTAAGCAATTGCATAATAGACTCTGGAGCCTCAGACAATCTAATGCCATCAACTATAGCTAAAGCTTTAGGACTTACCCTCACTAAAGCTCATGGTAGGTGTTACTCTATGGATTCCAAACAAGTACCCTTGGTTGGGAAAATCAAAGATGCCTAGGTGGCTCTAGCAGCACATCCTAAGAAGAAAATGTTGTTAACAATATTGGTTGTTGATATACCTGATAGTTATGGCTTTTTACTAAGTAGGAGCTTCTGCAAAGATGTAGGAGGGGAAATAAAGCTAGATTGGTCTCAAGCTCTGATCCCTATGGGTGGCAGAAAGATAAAACTAGTCCCTGAGGAAAAAGAAAAATCCACAGTGCTAAAGTCTAATGATCCCAAAGCCTAGATTCTATATCAGGAATTAGAATTTGGCAATTATATGTTGTTTACAGATGGTCATGATGAGGAAACTGAACTAGGAGAAGAAGAAGATAAATCTTCTGCTAAAGAGACACCATCAGATGTATGGATCCTCAAATTTGATGGTAGTTGTGCATCATCGAGATCTGGTGCAGGCATAGTCCTCATATCACTAGATGGAATTTGCGAGCCCATGGCATACAAATTAGAGTTTGGAAAAACCAATAATACTATTGAGTATGAATCCCTGCTATTAGGAATCATTTCTGCAAAAGGAAAGGGTGTGAAAATTTTGAGAGCGCGGGGTGATGCTGAGCTAATTGTACGCCAAGTTAAAAACCAAAACTCTGTAAAGGATCATAGATTGAAGAACTACAAAATTAGAGTATGGGATGAAATAGAAACATAGGATGTGTTCTTTATTGAACCCATACTAAGAGAATTGAATTCCAAGGATCACTCTTTAGCTTGTCAGCTTCATTACTCCTCCCACCTAGAATTCAAAGATAAGAAGTACCAAGTAGAGGTCATGTATCAACCATCTGTACCTAACAATGTGGAATATTGGCAAGTATTTGAGAATGAAAAGAACCTCCTTCTCTTCTTGAGTAGCAGTGGTGACTTCCATAAAGATGCCCCTAATAGTCGTAAAGGAGACTGTCATGGCAAGCAAAAGAAAGATAAGTCAAATATCATCTAGCTACAAGGGAATATCATCCCTCCCAACTTAGTTACCCTTGAAAGACTTTTGAATAGACATGATACTTTCATTAAGAAGAAGAGAATTGAAAGAGGTCCTACCACTGGCAAGTATGAAGGAATTAATATCGAAAGTGAAAAGAATCCCAAAATGATCAATATTGGGAAATGTTGCACTAAAGAAGAAAGGGAACAAGCTAGGAAACTCCTTCCTCGAATACCAAGATGTTTTTGCCTGGAATTATGAAGATCTAAAAAGCTTAATGAATCGTAAATTCAAACACCAGATTCCCCTAGAACCTAAAGCTGTCTCGTTCAGGCAGAAATAAAGGAATTACAATCCCAAAGTCGTGGGTGCAATATTTAGGGAAGCAGATAAAATGCTTAAAGAAAGGATTATCTACCCTATTCATCACTCTACCTGGGTGACAAATATAGTGACCGTGAGGAAGAAGAATGGAGAAATAAGGATCTGTGTAGACTTTAGAAATCTTAACAAGTCTTCCTTGAAAGAAAATTATGCCCTCTCCAACATGGATCACTTATTGTAGACCAGAGCCAGAGCTAAGATGATGTCCATGTTAGACGGATTCTTGGGGTACAACCAGATAGAAGTGGAGAAAGAAGATCAATACAAAAAAAAATTCACTACTCCGTGGAGCACTTTCACATACCACAGAATTCCATTTGGGTTGATCAATGCTAGAGCTACCTTTCAGAGAGGTATGGACCTTTCTTTCAGTGATATGAAGAACAAAATAATTGGTATGTATCTAGATGATCTCACTGTGTTTTCCAAAAAAATAGGAGATCATATAAATGATTTAAGGAGAGTATTGCAAAGGTGTAGAGAGGATGAGATTTCACTGAATCCCAAAAGGTCAATTTTCTGTGTGACCAAAGGGAAATTTTTGGGTCACATTGTTTCCCAGGAAGGCATAAGAATTGATCTAGAAAGGGTGAGAGCAATCCATCAATTGAGCATACCAGTGAACAAAACAGGAGTGAAATCATTCTTCGGTCAGGTAAGCTTTCTTAGGCGGTTCGTTCCAGATTTTTCTGAGATTACCAAGTGCATAGGAAATGATGAAAGGAAATGTAAATTTCAAGTGGAATGAATCTGGTAAAAAATATTTCAAAAGCATCAAGAACGCCATAGCCAATGCTCCGGTGTTATGTCATCTAGATTACAAGAAGGATTTCATAATCTATTGTTATTCTTTTGAACACACTCTATCAGCCATCCTAATGCAGGAGAACAAGGAAGGAGTTCAAGCTCCTATTGCTTTCATGAGAACACCTCTAAAAAATCATGAGCTGAGATACTCTCAAATTGAAAAAAAAGCTTTCGCAGTTGTAAAAGCTTTAAAGAATTTTAGATTCTACATTTTACACTCTCACTCTCTTGTATATGTGCCTGCTATTGCAGTAAAAAACATATTAACTCAGCAAGATGTGGGATGTAATAACAGAGGAGCTTGGGTAGCTAAGACTCAAGAATATGACATAGAAATCAAGCCTACTAAATTACTGAGAGGAAATGCACTGTGCAAGGCAATGGTTGAAAACATAGAGGATGAAGACCCTGGAAATATGCAATTGGTCCTAGCTGTAAGTATGCAAGATCCCTGGTTTGAAAATATTGTGTATTTCTTGACATATGGTGAATGCCTTGAAGGATTGACTTCGAAGAAAAGAAGAGATCTAAGATTGAAAGCTTCTAAATATATAATTTGGGAAGATAGAATGTATAAGAGATCTGTAGATGGAACTTTCCTTCGGTGCATTGACAAACAATAGCAAGAGAAGTTGTCAAGGGTGTTTCATGATGAATCTTGTGGTGGACACTTCTCTTCATCAGTCACATCATTCAAGATATTGAGACAATGCTATTACTGGCTGGGAATGTTTAGAGATGCATATCATTGGGTAGGAAAATGTGAAAAATGTAAAATTTTTACTGGAAAACCACAGTTGGCAGTACTACCCCTTAATCTAGTGATAATTGAAGGTCCTTTTAAACAATGGGATCTTGATTTTATTGGTCCTATAAATCCCATGTCTAGCTCAGGCCATACCTACATAATCACTGCAACTAACTACTTCACAAAATAGGTGGAGGCAAGGCAACCAAGAAAATGACTTCGAAGGTAGTATGTGAGTTTATCAAAGAGAACATCCTGGTAAGATTTGGTGTGCCTATTAAGCTAGTTATGGATAATGCCGCATACTTTTATTCTCAAGAAATTGCTGATTTTTGTTTTGAGTATGGCATTATGATTAGTCATTCATCTAAATATTTCCCTTAGGGAAATGGTCAAGATGAGTTTAGTAATAAAAATTTGGTGAGCATCATGAAAAAGCTTGTAGAAGACAACCAAAGAACTTGGGACAAGAAAATTTATGAGGCTCTCTTGGCAGACAGAGTGAATCCTAAAAGAGTCATCAGTGTATCCCCTTTTGAACTTTTCTATGGAATTGAAATCAGTCTTCTGTTACCATTAGAATTGGCAACTTGAAAACTAAGAACAATAGTAGAAGATGGTTTAGAAAAGAGGATTCTTTACTTGAAAAAACTTGAAGAATAAAGAGAGAAAATTGTGGACCATATCACATAGAATCAAGTCCGTGTGAAGAACTTGTTTGATGAAAAGAGTAGACCCCATAAATTTATGGAGGGAGATATGGTGTTGTTATGGGACAAGCATAGCGCACCTAAAGGTATTCATGGAAAGTTTGAAACATTGTGGAAGGGACCCTTTAAGATCCATCAAGCATTCGAGAGGAATTCTTTTAAGCTAACTTATCCAGATGGTGAAGCATTACCCTTGAAATACAATGGTCGAGACTTGAACTTGTATCAGATCTAAATTTAAAATAGGTAACCCCTGTATTGTACCATAGTTACGTTTAGTTCCTATTTTGTTTTCCTTAGTTAGGTTTCCTTTCTATTTTCCATTCCGTGTCTTGATTTAATTTTATTGTGAGCCACCTTTTTGTTGAGCTTTGGGAAACAAGAGATTTGAGTTCCTTGCTTGGACATGTGAATGTCCAAGTCTCCAAATAGAGCCAACTATTGCCCCACTTTTGGTTTGCATACCTTTCTGACAAAGTGGATGTTTGATGTGTAGTAGTAGTCTTGAAAGCTTCATGTAAGTGCTGATTCTAAGTCTAGTTATCCTCTTAGGATAGGAGGCCTTTATCAAATTTCCCTAAATTGCCTTCTTTTCTGTGAGGCAGGAGGAATTATCCTCTAAGATCGTATTTCTTTGTGTAGGTTAAGTTCCCAAATCTGATAAAGGTCATGTTTCAAAGGATTTTAACATTGATTTTATATGCACTTGAAGTTTTTTCCTTAAAGCATTCCCTTTAGCAGTATGGCGGAAATTTTTTTCTAAGCTTCTCCTTGGTGGAAAATCACCTATAGAGTGCATTTTCCGCAACAGACAGAACTTAGAGTATCAGAGGTCAATGGAAGTTAGAAAAGAGGGATTTGGGAATAAGAAAGCTTTAGGCACTCAGATTAAATCTATTCCAAGAAAAAGAAATTATTGAATGAGTAATAATTCAAGATGTAAGCCTATTGGTGGAAAAGCAAAAAATGGCTTCTCCGCTACTCCAATAGGCAGGTTTTTAACTATGGAGTGCATTTTCTGCCAAATCATTTTATGAAAGGACTTTAAAAAAGAATCAATATCATGAGTGATCTAGGGCATAAAGAAAGCGAAGGAACTCAAGACATTCCATCTTTAGCATCTCAACAAGATAAATTTATCCCTCAGCATATTTTTGAGTAAAGAGCACTCTTGAGGCATTTCTCCACTTAAAGGGAAGCAAAAAAGTGATTTTTCGCTACCTCCAGAAAGTTACCGTTACTATTACTAAAGTGAAAGGATGTTTCCTAACGGCCCGTTGGAGTAAAAGTAATTAATTCAAATAAAGTTGTTTTACTCTATACTGAACTTTTCCATTAATGTCTTAGACTTTTCACTCATTTGGCATGAGAAGTTGGCCATTAAATGGTAAGAATTCAAAATTTATAAAACCAGCAAAGTATTCCAGACATGACCTACAATTTGATTGATGAATTCCTCAAATTAAAAAATCTTAGTAATAGTTGTTCATTTCTCTTGCACTCCTAAGAGATCTACTTTATACTCAAATCATAATCGGTTGAAGTATGGCTACTAGATTCATGTGATTCAATGGGATGAATGGCATCACATCTAATTGGCATAAGACTACAGACACCTCCTTAAAGTTCTTTGATATGAAAAACTTTTAGAATAGATTGAGGGCAAGCCAGATGCACCCTATCACTGAGAAATTAAAAGAGAGTGGGTTAGTAGATGCAGTTAGTTTTCTTATTATCGTCCAAGCTACTGAGCTTGTTTGAGAGTGCATAGCTCGATATAATCTAGATACCAAGAAAATCCTCCATCCCAACAATACATTTCTTATGTCCATTGATCGAGATTCTGTCTAGAACTCCCTGTGTATTCCAGAGAAGGCTGAATATTCAAAAATGACATATAGTCAGGCTGTTACCTATTATGTAGCAAAGAAGGAAGTGTGGAAGAAAGAAATTATAAAGTCATAGTTTCAAGAGTGAAGGAGTGCCAAAGGCAAGTTGCCCAAAACATTATACGACATGAATCTGAAACTAGAGATTGTAGACATCTTGGTTTTACTCCATAGGATCCGAGGTGAGAGTGATGCACTCAAATTCATTGAGCACCATTTCTTCTTGGTTCAGGTGATTTGTTCTCAACACCACTTTATTGATTGGGCCCTCATGGTAAGCAAAAATCTCTCCAATTCCCTGAGTAGAGCTAAACTACAGAATGATTTCTACATGTCTTCAGTCCTTATATATATTAGCTGCAATCCCAATTTGGTAAGGGCTTCCTAGATTAGAAGAGTTCCCCGATGATGTTAAAAGCTATGAATTTTTCCCATGTCTTCAATTACACAACAATTATGCTGAATATCTCAGAGTTAACGATGCATTTACAATGAGACTATGTAAGGAGCTACAAGGTTGTTGAGAAATGAGATTTTCTCCTAAAGCCATGGCTTTTATCTGCCAATTTGTGTACTTTTTCATTTAATTTGTGGATTTATCTTATCTTCATCTTATAGGATTTTATGACTTCCCTTTGAAGCTGCCTAGATACCCCGACGATATGATCATGCTAGTGGAGGTGATGAAGCAGGCACTTCAAGTGAATCTAATTTGCACCGATGCTAAGAAGAAGGGCTATGATATCTCGATGAATATTGGAGCCTATAGCTGTGTATCCTGGTCTGAAGCGAAGAATGTTCAAAAAACACTGGTCTGAAGGAAAGAATGTTCAAAAAACATTCTCAAAAAGGTTTTCATTGGAGATATATGATGTTCTGAGGCTGCAATATGACCATATAAATTATGCCTGAGATTTCATACAAATGAGTCATGCAATTCATCATGTTGATGATATTGAAGACTACTGGGCTAATTGCAAAGATTACTTGGAGAGCAGGGAGAGGTTCTACGACAGATTAACTATTGAACAAGTCAAAAGGTTAAAATTTAACATTGATGTGGAGGGAATGGAAGATGATGGCCAACATATGTATGATAATACATATTTGGAGAAAATAAAGCCACTTCCTATAAGTTCTGAGCCCATGCTAGGGCATGCCATTAAGGATCTAGAAATCTTGATGGGTGGAATTTACAAAAGAACAGAGCAATGGGTCGAATGGATTGCAGGTAGAAGGAATAGGTTGGAAAGGAAGCCTCCTACTCAAAGGACCCCAGAAAAAAGATACTTTGAGCATTGCAACATCCTCTTCAGTAATACTCCCAACTATTGCAAAGGATTCATCTCAGCCAGCTAGTGGAGGTCATGAGCCTCCTAAGAAAGAAGTTCAATGAAAGAAGACATGTGGAGAAGGCCTGCTTCCAGATATTGGGTTGACAGAAGAAATAGTTTCTATAGACTTGGCCAAGCCAACAAAAGAATCCACCAAAGGTGCAGGACTTGAGCAATCAGCTAAAGAAATTGTTGTAGATACACAAGTCAGCACTTCAATCCAAGATACTCAAAGACGAGGGTACCATTTTGTAGTAGAGGTGGGTGAGGATACATCCAATACCTCAGCCACAAAATAAGATGAGAGGGTTGAGAAGCAACAAGAAGCTGCTCAAGTCATCAGATTAGTCTCCTCTTCTCCAATATCAATGAATCCATTTTCTTCTAGGCCAAAAGCTACTCCTCTGGTCATAAGGAATTTGTTCATAGAAGAGTTATTTTCTTCTTCAAAAGTTACCAGTGTGTAATCCTGGATATAACATACTTTGGAGTGGAAAAGGAAGAGAGTAGAGGAAGGATCTTGTAGCAAAGACACTCTCTCATGGGCCCTGCAAACTAGCACCATAGTGGGTTAAAAAAAGAAATTGAATAAAATGTCTACATTGGGTCAAGATCCTAAAATAGGGCATTTCACTATGGAGGTGTCCAAGCCTTCTAAGGAGGGTAGAATCAAAGATATTTTTGCCTCCAAATTTCTGCTATAGTCATTTGACATGGGGCTCGCTTGGCATGAAACCAAAGTAGATTGGTGGAAGTCCACCAATGTGGTAATAGAAGAAGAGCTCGAGGAGCTCAAAACTGCTAAAGTTCAACTCAAGGTAGAAGTGGCTGAGCTGACTAGCTTCATTAGATAGCTCATCACTCTGATAGAAAGTGTTCCCATTACACAGACCACTTTTAATCCTAGCACTGTGGAGAATCAAGCCATCATAGCCAAGCTACAAGACAATAGAAACTTTGGGAAAATTGGTAAGAAATGAATCATGAGGCTTGATTCTGAAGGATTAGTGGTTGTTGAGAAATTGTGTAATGTTCTGTTAAGGATGGAAATAGAGAGAGATAATATTGGCAAGAACTTGCAAAATCTCATAGTGGAGAGGGTGAAATGTTAGGAATGCATACTGACGTTGCATGTGGCAGTAAAGATGAAGACTAAGGAATCTCTAAAGGCCAAAATTCTATAGAAAGGAGACTAGCCTTCAATCAAATGGCTTCAGAGTCTGGAGTTTAAAACCGAGATGATTATTCAAGTCAAAGCAAGGTTGCAATAGACGAATGTCAAGATCAGGGAGGAACATAGCAAAGGTTTTAAACTCCTTCAGGGGCTTCACACAGAATCAAAAACAAGTGGTTAGGGTAAAGAGATACTTGAAGTAGCTCTTATGCAGAAATTATTCTCTGAATATGTGCATAAGTTAGCGAAGTAGTCTTCTTCTCACTTGGATAAAATACCAGAGCTCCAATAGCTAAGTGGGTGTATTTTCAAAGCCACGAAAGAGCTACAGGATTGGGAGGATGTGATCAAGAGTCTAGCCAAAGAACATTCTAGATGGCTCATCTGATATACAAATGTCCATTTCAATAGACACGAAGAGCTCATCCAAGTAATTACAGTTGTCATTGCCCACACGGCTAAGTTAGACAAGCGGAAGAAAACTTAAGTTTGGATAGATTCCCTCTTTCACCAAATCTTGATAATATTGTAATGGATAAGCTGTTAAATCGATCAAATTTCCACAATCCATTGAATTTAGAGCTGAATTTCTGGTTTTTGATTGTGTGTGTTTTTAAGCATCAACGTTTCAGATCACACACCATGATCCATCATCAGGATGAGTAGAGAGCAATAAGGAAAAATAATAAGATGCAGACTCAGCCTCACTCAAATGATAAAAGAAGGGCTGGGGTGAGAAAGAAGGCACGGAAAACAAGGGGGAATAAAAATAAAAGACTACGAAGGGTAAAAAAGAGAAAACAATAATAATAATAATAATAATGATAATAATAATAATAATAATAATAATAATAATAATAATAATAATAAAACAACAAAGACC
>MU225120.1:149736-201419 GCA_018584345.1 Thuja plicata
GAGGAGAGTCAACCAGAAAGGGAGGGGGCGGGGAGGGGGGTTGGTTTAGATTGGAGGAAAGGAGCAAGGAAGACGGGGAAGGTCAGGGATGGTGGCAATTATCCAATGTGGCCAAAAGGGGTTTCCAAGAAAGGTTTAGGGCCCAACCATCATCCCAATTTAGGTTAACGGGGTGGTAGTTGATTTCTATGGCTTCCTTAAGCTTTCTCCTAAAATATTTGTCCTCCTTGGCTAAGATCTGGGTGTTCTCCATACATATATGATGTTTGGTGGAGGACGAGTGTTCCGCCAGGGTAGATTTTTGGACCCTATCGTGCCTGATGTCCGCACAATGCTCTTTTATTCTGGTGTTGAAAGAGCAGCCTGTTTCACCTATATAGGGTGTACCATAGGAACAAACTACCTTGTAGATTCCAGAGTCTAAGAGAGGGTCCTTGGAGTCTTTAAGAGATGGAACTTGATTTTTTAACTTCGAGATGGGTTTGAAGGCAACGCGAAGTCCCTTCTTGGTGAGGATTTTGGCAATTTTCTGGGAGATTCCATCCACAAAAGGAAGGGAGGCCTACAAAGGGGGGGTTGGGTTGGGTTGGGTTTAGGAGCTGAGATGGAAAAAAAGAAGGACTTGGCTTGGTTGAGAGCCTTGGAAATTTGCTTATGAGAATACCCATTTAGCTTGAATACTTGGCGAAGATGGGTTAGTTGTTGTTTATAAACAATAGCCTTGGATAAGTTGTTGTTTATCATTTCTGGTTGAGGAAGTTGAACTATTTTGGTTGTCTCTTTTTGTAACGGTCCAACTCTAGAACCCTATATGTATTATTTTCCAAATCAATTAAAAGGTCGGCTAAATTTTGGTGTGAAAGATAACATGTTGCTGAGTCAAATTCATATGTCTGAATGCTATTTCTTTAACTTCTCCACTGCATTGCATTTATCTATCTGTTAAATTTGAATATTTCTTTGGAATTAGATTTACAATTTGTGGTTGAACCATAATTTTTTATTATTATTTGATATGGTTAGTTAAGGGGAAATCTGGTGTTATTCTAAGTCTAGGAGATGTCCCTGTGAAATAGATTGATTCATTATCATTTTATAATTAAATTTTTAAGTCTTGTATTTGCATTTTCATTATTTGTTATTGCATTACTAGTTTTAAGGAGTCATATGATTGATGAAGTCTTGAAATTGGCTAAAGTTAGAATCAGATTTATCCTGCCCAAGCTATTTCTTGCCTAGGTTTAGCTTGGTTTGCCTCTTCTGTTCTTGGGTCAAGAACATACCCCTATTAGAATAGGAAAGATAGATATTCATTAAAGATCATTTACCTAAGGGATTTGTACCTTTAAATTCAGAGGGAAATTAGTTGTGTAGTTACAATTTCCCAACTGTTGTATTCAATTGTTCTTAAATATTTGGGTATTCTAGAGTTAAAGCATAAAAGAACAATCTGTTTACCAACAAATACAAATTGTTGTTCTCACTTGTTCTTAAAAATTCTATACTTATGAGATATTAGTGAAGTCTTTCATACCAGGCTCTAGGTGCTTGTTTCAATCCATACAAAGATTTGTGTAGTATAAAAACCATGTTTGTCTTGTTAGGATAAAAAAACCCTTCCAATTGTTCAATGTATACCTCTTATTCTAGTATTCCATTTAGGAATGCAGATTTGAAATTCATTTGGTATACCTTGAATCCTTTGAATGCAGCATAAGAAAGAAGAATTCTTACTCATTCTAGTCTAGCAATGGGTGCAAAGGTTTCTCCATAGTCAATACATTCTTCCTGTGCATACCCCTTGCATACTAATCTTGCTTTATTTCTTGTGACTTCTACATTCTCATTTAGCTTGTTTCTGAATGTCCATTTGGTACTGATGACATTCTTGTCATCCAATCTAGGTACTAATGTCCATGTTCTCTTTTTCTCAATATGTTCTATCTCTTCATTCATAGCACTGACCCATTCTTCATTTTCAAGTGCAGTATTAACAGATTTAGGCTCAAAATCATAGATTAAACATCTAGTGTTAAGTGACTTACTTCTAGGTCTCATTCCACCCTTCTTGTCACATATGATCTAGTTTTATGGCTGATGTATTTTGACATACTTGGAAAGTATCGGTTTATCTCTTTGTTCATCATTTTGATCATCATCTTGACCTTCATTCTGATCTCCATCACTCAGAACGTCATTTCGAGGATTTTCCTCATTGTTTATATTTGCAGCCTGATGCTCGAGTGCAATGTTATGTTTCTCAGGAGTGATATAACGTTGCATGGTAAAAGTATTAGGTTCTTCAATGTAACCAAACTTTTTATAGTTTTCTGGTCATTTTCTTCTTTACTCATCATTTTCTCTACATATTCATCTATTCTGACATTCGCACTTTCAATTATTTTGTTAGAGGACTTGTTAAGACATTTATAATCGTTGCTCTTGGTAGAATACCCTAGAAATATTCCTTCTTCACTTTTGGATTCAAGCTTTCCATTTCTATCATCGTTAAAACTATGACATTGACTTCCAAAATTTTGAAGTAACTTACATTGTGTGTGTAACCATACCATAGCTCATAAGGTGTCTTTCTTCAGTTGTACATTGTTCAATGTGTAGACAAAAAACTGACAGCTTCCCTCTAGAATGTTTGAGTGATGCTTTTCTCAATCATCAGTGTTCTTGCACAATCAATAGTGGATCTATTTCTCCTTTCAGCAATCCCATTTTTCTATAGTGTTCTTGTTGGATGATATAAGTTTTGGTTACTGATCATGTTGTTCATATTCATGTTTTGTCACTGATGTCAACATATATTTTTGTGGTCCTCCAAAGGCAACCTGGGTGTCTCTGGGGGTAGGGGTATCATCAGAGATAGCTTTGGTAACTGTTTAGGTGCCATATCAATCTCCTTGGGAATTCAATCTAATCATAGAGCAGAGGCCTTGGCTGCCCTCAACACTATCCTTCTGGTGGAAGAATTGGGATTCAAAAGAGTCTGGCTCGAAGGTGACTCTTTAAATATTATAAATAACATTAAAGATATCAACCCCCCTTCCTGGACTATAGAGCATATCATTCTCAAAATTAAATCTATATTCCAATCCTTTGAGGTGTTCCACATATCTCATAATTATCAAGAGACCAATCAGGTTGCTGATTGTCTTGCCAATATTGGAGCCAAAAGCGAGGGGATTCAAAAATGGAAAGGCAACACTAGGAGTAATGATGTGGTCATCTCATTTATTAATTATGATAAAATCAGGCAAAAAGAAGGAGTCATTAAAAAGGTTTTAATTATATCAATTAATTCATCTCAAATTGGGGGGAGTTGGAATGACGTCCAAAATAATGTGAAGTACATATCCAAGATGTGGAATTTTATTCTAATTATGAAAGCCCAAACTTTAGTGTGTGTCGCTATCATCATTATTATCTTTTTCTAGTTCATGCATGTGAAGAGGATTGCGAATTAGTTTAATAGCTTTAATCTACCAAAGAAAAACCAAAATCATAACATCTCCCAGTCTATGAATAAAGAGCAGGTGAAGTATTTGGCCATGGGTGGTGATCTCAGAAGGGAAGAGCCCGTGGAATGCAAGTGGAAGTAGGATAAGGAAGTGTGGAGAATCTTAAAGAAATGTCATGTTCATCAATATCTTCAGAGACTCCATGGCTATGACACAGATTTTTCCAAAGCCTTTGCTGATGGATGGGATAAGGGCATGGTAAATATTGCGGGAAAATCTTTTAGCCTCAGCCTCGAGGTCCTTTCTGATATTACTGGGCTCCCGCTGGATGGTCTAAAGTACTCAAAAGAGGTGAAGGTTGGCACCAGAGCTTATAAGAAATTTCCTGTTATCGATGAGGAGAGGGCTCTTCTAGTGAAAGGTAAGAAAGACTATGTTGATATGGATAATATTGATAAAATTTGGGGTTCTGTTATCAAAGTTATAATAGAATACTTCACTCTCAAGGGGAGATTCTCTAGGGTCTAAAATTATTGTTTTGCCCTAGTTAATCACTTCAGACATGATAGCTCCATTTATTTTCCCTATTTTCTCCTCTGTTTTCTTAACCAGAGCATTACTGACTATAGAGTGAAGAATTTCCCTATCCTCTATGTCGGGCTTATCCGCCTAATAGCTGATTATGCTAGAGACCACATTCTCGACCCTATCCCTGCCCAGATTAAAAAAAGGAAGGATGTCAGATCTCTATCAAAGAATCCTAAATCTAAGAAAGCTTTTTTTCCCTCTGATCCATCTTCTTCTAAGCCTCTGGAAGGGCGGAAGAATGATAAGCACCCTAGTGATGTCATTGCCTCTGTTCCTGATAAGAATGTCCTAGAACCCTTAGCTAGTCTATCCTCCAGGAACAAGACGGTGTGAAGCTTATCCCCCACGATACTGAGACTAAGGTTGACAAGAATACTCAGATGGATTCTAATGTTGAGCCTAATCCCACTACCCAGACCCCTATGGTGAAGGATTCAGAGGATCCTGAAATCAATAATGTCAAGGACAACCCTGAGGAAAGTCAAGAAAATTTGAAAATTGGGGAAAAGATTAACCCTGCTCTGGAGATTACTAATACAGAAGGAAATGAGAATACTGAGATTGAGGTTGAGGATGTTGTCAATAAAGACAAAGAGACTGATACTAATCTTATTGATAGTAATGCAGACAACTCAGGGGACAACAATTTTAGGGTTCTGGGAGAGGAAAATTTGGATTCTCATGATTCTCCCAGCTCTAAGAAGGAGAACAAGGAAGAAGATATTGAGAGAATCCTTCATGGTAGAAGACCCCAGTCTCTTCAAAGAGAAATCAGAAGGATGGACTCACAGGTTAGAAGAACTATCATCATGACCCCCCTTGAGATTGCTAAAAATAAATCCATCTACAGTTATAATCTCGACAAATGGGTGCAGAGTGATTTGGTTGAGCTTAAAAATAGATGTATCAAATTGGAAAACAAGAGCTCTACGATCGAGGATACTATGGCTATTTTTAGAAAGGAGCTTCCCCATAATGATAATGCCTGTGTGATTGATTATGGTTTTGAAATTGATGAAAAAATTAAAAAATTTGTCGAGATAGCTATGATACCTATCTAGAAGAAAATAAGCAGGAATGAGGAAATGTTAAAACATCTACTTAGTCTGGTGAACACAGGAATGAGGTCTACTCTGGAGAACTTGATTTCTCTAAGTAAAATGCTGGAAGGAAACAAAGATACCATTGACCTTACTAATCCTACCCAGCAGATGGGACCTGGCACTCATACTAGGTCAAAGAAGCAGAGGTTGATGATCAGGATATTCAGAAGCTCAAAGACAATGTGAAGACTATGCAGACTCAGCTAGAGGAATCTGAGAGTTTCTTGAAGACTTTGTCTTGACCTCAGTGCTGGTGGCTTTTTTTCTCTATTTATCTTCCAGCAGCTTTTTAGTTTTTTTCTTTGTAGGTTCTTATTGTTGAATCTAGGAGTAGTCCCTTTGTAGTCTGCTTCTTTCCTTGGGGAAGCTTGTTGTTCTTTGGGTTTTCATGCCTATCTCTCTTCTCTTTTGTTAAAGGGTTTCGAGGTCCCTTCAAAACCTATTTTTACCGTAATCAAAAACATATATTTCTGAGGAGAGGACAGACTAATTACTTGACTGGAAGAAGTGTACATACATTGTACAAATAATTTAGAATGATCAAAGTTGGATTTATGTAGAAGGATGTGTGTTGACTGTTAGAATACTTCAGGGATAACTGAGGGTGGGGGGGTGAATTGGTTATCAACAAATTTAATTATTTTGTACTTATTAATCCATATTGATATAAATTAAATGCACATTCAGATAACACATTACACAACACATCAATTTGGTTATGGGGAAACCAAATGGTAAAAATCCCAGTGGGAATTAGCACCCACAAAGAACTATACTATTTATAGTAATCCCTGTTAAAAGATCTTTCAATCATGTTAGGAGTTGTTCATTACAATGCAGGAGTATAGTGACCTGGTTAAGGGTCTAACCCTATTAGGATTCTTTTACAATAACCCTGTTAGGGGTGGTGGAATCGCTATCCAAGGACTCACTGTCCAAGTGGTGAAGGCTACAACCTTCTGGTTATTTGATACACACTGTATCAACAAGGTGAACTGTTGTTTGTGACACTTCTTGTCTGATCAGTTCCTTTTGTGTGTCGATGGTTTAACCTCTTGTAAAGCACTACAAAAATATTCTCTATGTTCTGAAATCTTCTACTTCAATATCTATATTATCAACATATGATAAATATAGCTCTGCTGCTTTAACACTCTGCTCTGCTTTTCTTATCTTTGGCTTTCACAACTCTTCTTATCACAAATGAACTTCTATAAGTACATACACCAAGTATGAGATCATGGGACCTATTAGACAACTCTTCATAACATCCTTGTCATCTCTACTAAGCGCGCAAGCATAATTACAACTGCCTAAGTATAAACTAGATAGACGTGTTGCTTCACTAAGTCGGCTTCACCAATTTTGCCATAACTTTGCAATCTTCTTGAAATATGTTTGGTGCCTTTAGATTAATATCAACAACTCATAACTCATCATGAATATACACATGCATATCCTGAAGATAGGTGCAACTCAATAAACATGTTACATACATCGGCCTTAAACCGTTATTCCTCCATAACTGTAACCGCCAATAACAAAATTACATATCTTTACTGAAAATTCATATCTGGGTTTGCATGTATGAACATAGCATAATAAACATGTCAACAACATGTATCTATCCACACAAGTCTTCATGTCATCATATGGATAAGTACATACAGGAGTACTATTGTGTATTATATGTTGTCATTAATGACAAACATACAATAAATCAACTATTTAGAATCAAATCTCCAACATTGACCTTATTCCTAAGGTCGCTTGCCTTTATGTTTCATATTGTGGATGATACAGTTGATTTGGGGAAGATAGAATTTTTGACTGTGACTGTGAATCTAGATAGAGCAGGTCTCTATGTTTCAGGTATATCTTTCTAGAGATGATATTTTAGATGATGCGAGCTTATTGGAGGACAATGTACATATGTTGGATTAATAGGTTGAGTTAAATTGTGGTTTGGTTAGTGGTGACATCAACTGTGATGTGTATTCTGAAGAAGAAAAAATTGTTGGCCGACTTCAGACATGTAGCATGTAGAATTAATTATGAGCGTGGATTACAAATCTGGAAGCATAATTGATAGATTCTAAATGATTTTTACTTGTTATAGGTACCATGTGTATCTTAGCAAGGGGTTAAATAATTATTTGTATATTGGAAACCCTTAATTGGCTGACCTAATTAATTATTTGTGTATTAGGAAAGCTTAACTGGCCGACCTAATGAATTATTATAAGAGGGTATATATGAGTGATCTTTTCTTTTGAAAATATGTGACAAATATTGAAAAGAGGAAGAAGTGAAAGGTACGAGGCTTGTTTGGCTGCTGGATGTAGAGGAGATTTTATGAGAAGAGTACTTCATTGGAACTAACCAAGCAAAGATAGTTTCTATAAGACAATTTCCTGGATTGTGTATTTTCTTTATACACTTGTTCAGATTGTGAATCCTTGAGGTTGGCTTTAAAATTCTTTGGGAAGTGTGCCTTGGCAGTGAGCCTACTATTAAGATACATCCCAACGAGTATCAAAAAGTTTGATCATACAAAGTAGCATTGGATATGCCTGATACCTATTGATAGGCCAAGTGAGTGTTTGATTAAGGATGGTAGCATTAGATGCCAGATACTAAGTGACAAACTATATTTTCAATCCTCTACCAAGGTCACACCTGATAGTGTGTTTGTAACCTTTAATAGGGTTGGCTCTTAACCGAGCTCACTTCAGAAGAGTGAAAATTTGGGGTACTAGTCCTAGTCATTTTTCCCTTAACAAGGTTTCCACATTAAAATCCACATGTTATGTGTTTATGTTTCATTACTTTACTATTTTTAATTTCACATAAGTTATTCTAGATTGATCGGTATACACTAGTTATTTATTGTGTTTCGGTAAATAGTAAGACTTCTTATTGGTAAACTTACAGAAGAAGGATTTACAAAGAATTCTGACAAGTAGTAATTTGATAATAGTATTTCAAGGCATTCATCTTGTAGGACTGATTATAACTAGAGGCTTAAAAGTGGTAATAAGTTTTAAGGGTTGATTTAAGAATTAATTTTTGAGGCCACTGATTCATCCCCCCCCCTCTTAGTTATTACTAAAAATTGGTATCAAAGCTTGTGTTCTTAGAAGTATGTTTTCAAGACCTAAGATAAAGATCACAAGATGAACAGATGAGACGTGCCCAAGTTGAACAAAGACAACTTTGCTTCATGGCAAAGAAGAATAAGACTCCAAGTATCAGGTATTGGAAATGATGTTACTCAAAACTTAGATATTGAATATGTGTTGCCCATAGGAGCACCCACAGTTGAACAAATGAGAGAGAAGCATGAGTACAACTGCATGATGATAGAGCTTGCTTCCTCACTCTTCGATGTTGAATTTGAAGATGTCAAAACCTCCAAAACTGCAAAGCAGATGTGGGACAAATTGATTCTTGTACATGGTCATGAAAAGAATGTTCTGAGAGCCAAGGTAGAAAGCCTTAGAGGAAATTTTGATGATCTCAAAATGAAAGAAGGTGAAAACATCACACAGTACAACACAAGAATCAAAGAGGTATTCAATGTTATCTGAGGAGTTGGAGGTGTACTAGAAGAAGATATAGTGGTAAGTAAAATTCTAAGAACCTTACTTCCTACTAATGCTATTAGAGTATCCTCCATACAAGAAATGAGGGAAGTAGAAAATATAAATGTTACTCTAGACAGTTTGATTGGAAGACTGATTTCATTTGATATGAATAATTTTTTATAATAGTGTCTTACCAAACATAGAGTCTGCATTCAAATCTTCTTTGAGAATAAGTAAATCAAGTCATAAACACACTATGAGAAAAGATAGTGACAGTGAAAGTGAAGAATAAGATCTTGATAAAATTGAAGCACTTATGTCTAGAAGAATGCAGAGAGGCAAAGGTAAATTACCACTTGTTTATTTTAATTGTAAAGAGAATGGACACTTTGATGCAAGATATCCTAACAAAAGAAAAGATGATAGAAGTAATGATAGGTCATTTGAAAAGAAGTTTGACAGAGGTGATTATAGAAGCAACTGAAAATTAGAAAGAAGGGATACTTGAGACTACAAGGACAAAGAAAAAAAGGCCAGTTATCTAGCTAAATGCAAAGATGAAGATACTGACACCGAATCTGATGAAGACATCAAGATGGTGTTTGTGGCAGTAAAAGATAATTTAGATGATGATGACGAAAGGTATGTAGAAACTGCACTCATATCTAAAGTTAGTAAAATTGATGTTTGGATCATAGATAGTGGTTTCACTCACCATATGAATGGTGACAAACAAATGTTTGAGACTTTTGAATACTACAATGGTGGTTCATTAAGAATGGGTAATGATACACCTTGTCCAGTTGAAGGTAGAGGAACTATAATGTTGAATAACCTTATAAAATGTGAAAATGATTATTGGGTGAAAGGATTGAATTATAATCTATTGAGTGTTTCTCAGTTGAATAATTCAGGTCACAGAGTAGCATTTGAAAATAAGAAGGCAAAGATCTTCAATGAATCAGGAAAGCTGATTGGTACGGGTGAGCAAACAAAAGGTAACTTATTATATTTGAATGATACTGACACGACTTGCTTAATGGCTAGAAAAAAAGACATATGGTTTTGGCACAAAATATTGTTTCATGTGAACTTTGACAAAATGATAAAGATAAGAAAAAATAGAAATGTAAGAGGCTTACCTACGATGACTAAGCCCAATAATATCATGTGTAAGAATTGTCAAAATGGTAAGATGAAAAAGTCTAGTTTCATAAGCGAAACCCATACATCTAATGCCATTCTAGAATTAGTCCATACTAATCTATGTGGACCCATGAGGACAAAGAGTTATTATGGTGATAGATATTTTATTCTCTTTGTTGATGATTACTCTAGAATGATGACATTCATGTTTCTAAAAGATAAATCAGAAGCATTTAAAATGTTTAAATGGTACAAAGCAATGGTTGAGAAACAAAGTGGTAAGGAGTTAAAATGCTTAAGATCAGAAAGAGGAGGGGAATTTATTTTAGATGAATTCACTAAATTTTGTAATGAGCATGGAATCAAAAGACAAGTCTCTGCACTGAGAACACCACAACAAAATGGAATTTCTAAAAGAAGGAATAGATCCATTATTGATTGTGCAAGGACACTAATGATAGAAAAAGGAATCACTCAAATATTTTGGAGGGAAGCTATCAGTAATACTATTTACACATTGAACATAGTACAATTAAAGAAAGACACCAAGAAGACACCGTATGAGCTATGGTATGGTTACACAACCAATGTAAGTTACTACAAAAATTTTGGTAGTCAATGTTATATCTTAAAAGATGATAGAAATGGAAAGCTTGACTCCAAGAGTGATGAAGGAATATTTATAGGGTATTCCACCAAGAGAAAGGCTTATAAATGCCTCAATAAAGCCTCTAATAAAATTGTTGAAAGTAGAAATGTAAAGATAGATGAATTTGCAGAGAAGAATGAAAAAGAAAGCACAAAAAAACCAAAGGACTACAATAGGTTTGTTTACAATGAAGAAACTGACACTCTACCCGACCAACAATGTAGAGATCCTGAGCAACAGATCATTGCACCCGAGAATCAGGCTGCAAATACTGACAATCAGGATATTGCTCAAGATGATGTACCAAGTGATGAAGATCATAATGAAGGACAAAATGATGATCAAGATAATGCTAAATATAAAGGATTTAAGGTATACCAAATGGATCTTTGTCTATTATCTTGATCATCTTATGCTACATATAAAGGATTTAAGTTATACCAAATGGATGTCAAGTCTACATTCCTAAATGGAATACTTGAAGAAGAGGTATACATTGAGTAACCAGAAGGGTTTGTTGATCCAGACAAGAGAAACATGGTATGTAGATTACAAAAAGCCTTGTATGGATTGAAACAAGCACCCCTTGCCTGGTATGAAAGACTTCATTCCTATCTCATAAGTATTGGATTTGTAAGGACTAGTGAAAACAATAATCTTTATTTCAAGGAAGATATTGATGCTAACATTTTGATTTTCTGAGATATTTGTTGATGACATCATATTTGGAGGGAATGATATGTTATGAAAATCATTTGCAAATGAAATGAGGAAAGATTTTGAGATGTCTATGTCTGTAGAGATCAAGTTCTTTCTTGGTCAACAAATCATGCAACAAGATAAAGGTATTTTAATTACACAATCCAAATACGTCAAGGAAGTGCTGAAAATATTCAAGATGGAAGATTCCAAACTAGTTGGAACACCGATGGCAACTGGATGTAAGATGACAAAGGAGGACAAGTCATCAGAGGTAAATCAGACTTTGTACAGATCAATGATTGCAAAACTCATGTATGTTGTACATACTAGACCAGATATTGCACATGCAGTAGGAATAGTTGCAAGATTTTCTGCTAATCCTAGAGAATCGTATATAACTGCTATGAAAGGGATCCTAAGATATCTGAAGAATACTAAGGAATATGGATTATGGTATAAAAGAGAAGGAAAATTTGAACTTAATGTCTTTATTGACGCTAATTGGGCTAGAAACATTGATGACTGGAAGAGCACAACTGGAGAAGCATTCTTTATGGGTGAAAGACTTGTCACATGGATCAGCAAGAAACAAGGATGCATCTCGCAGTCTACTACAGAAGCAGAGTATGTTGTTTCTACTACAAACTGCTCAAACATTGCATGGATCAAACAGTTACTAGAAGGTATGCATATGAAAATTCTTGAACTAGTAATTATCTATTGTGATAATACAAGTTCAATAAACATTTCCAAGAATCCAGTAATGCATGCTAAAACAAAGCATATTGCCATCAAGTATCATTATTTGAGAGAAAAAGTTCAAGAAAATGAGGTGATACTTGAGTATGTGAAATCTAAGGAAACATTAGCTGATATCTTCACCAAGCCACTACCCAAGGATGCATTTGAGTACTTGAGAAAGAGACTAGGGGTCAGACCGTTTTCTACTGGTGAGTAAAATGACTAGGAGGCTACATCAGCCTACATATTATCATAATATCATTCATATTGATGCAAGCATACAAAAATGGAATTCAAAGATAAATCTATACACAACAAGGTATTTATCTACTCTGAGCACCAGAGTTGTTATATTGAAGATGGATTGGAAAATTCAAGGAGTATATTATGGATAGAAAATATTTGTTTGGCATTATTGTCAAAAATATGTGTTTGGCATTGCTGTCAAAGGGAGAGATTATATCCATCACATTATCCAAAGGGAGAGATATGATAAATAAGGGATAGTACATACAAAAGAAAGAGAATTACTGACAAAAGACATCAAAAGATGAGAAAAATCAAAGGGAGAGAGTTTGAAACAAGAGGAGAACACATAAAATCAAAGAAAGAAAGATTCTACATCTATCTAGTGAAGGGATTGAAGATAGAAAGAAATATGCAAGAATCAAATCTAAGCTATAAGATATTACCGAGGACCAGATATTTGTATTGGTTATAGTACATAAGATTGGTAGTTTGATGAACTTCAACTATTATATTTCATGTTGTATTAGTAGTTATATAGTGTGATAATGTAGTGTGTTGCCATCAATGCCAAAGGGAGAGATTGATGAACTATAACTGATTGAATATTTGAAGATGTTAATTTGATGATTATGCAAGACATTAAATTAGTTAATGTATTGTATTGTCATTGATGTCAACTTGATATAATATGTATGGTCATGGACATATTACTAAAAGACTTCAAAGATCCAATGAATCAAAGGCTATGCTATTAGTAATGCATATAAGTTAGGTATTCACAAAGTGACTATATACACTGATGGAGTGTACACCGACAGTTAGAGTAAAAGAGAAAATTCACAGTGTTACCTGATGAGAAAATGCACAACATTACCGATGAAAAAAGTCACAGTGTTGCCCGACAAGAAAAGCACAGTGTAACCCGATAGATAGAATTGCAGTGTTGCCTAACGGATAAAACAAAGGATGAAGATCCCGATGACAACTAAATTCACACCGACGGAATAGTTAGTTATCACCAAAAACTAACTGAAGTATTGACCGACAGAACAGAGAGTTCAGAAATGACAAAATGCTTAGCTGTCAAGAGCAAAAAAATAGACTTAACTGATACTTATCATTGTTTTATTCAACAAGATAAATCCGGAGATAAGTGATTTATTTAAAGCTAATTTGTATAGTTGTCAAGAAGATCTCAATGAGATAAAACTAGAGTTTTTCTTTAAATATAAGTGGAAATAATTGTGGATCTCTCCAAGATCAAGAAAGCCAAGAAATGGTGAAATTATGTCTATTTAAGAGACAACCTAATTCATTACGAATTGTGTGGTGAAGAAGAGATAAGAGGAAAGATTCTAAAGAAATTATGAAGGAGAAGAAATTTTTCATAAAGACCTAATCAACAAGCTGAGGAAAGAGATAGATTTTGTAGACACCGACAAATAGTGAGACAACATCATAGAGAAGAAAAGTTTAGAGAAAAGGTATTGAATTGATTATATTGATCAGAGAGGTAATGCACTTACAATAGATCTAAAAATTTGCAATTCAATTTGTATGTGTGAACAAATCACTTTAATATTTCAGTTTAACCACTGAAGCATCAAGTCTCTTAAAATTATTCTATAATTGAGATACATCCCAAGGAGTATCAAAAAGTTTGATCAGACAAAGTAGCATTGGATATGCTCGATACCTATTGATAGGCCAAGTGAGTGTTTGATCTAGGATGGTAGCATTAGATGCTAGATACTAAGTGAAAAACTATCTTTTAAATCCTATAACAAGGTCACACCTAAAAGTGTGTTTGTAACCTTTAATAGGGTTGGCTCTTAACCGAGCTCACTTCAAAAGAGTGAAAATTTGGGGTACCGGTCCCAGTGGTTTTTCCCTTAACAGGGTTTCCACATTAAAAATCCAAGTGTTATGTATTTATGTTTCATTACTTTACTATTTTTCATTTCACATAAGTTATTCTGGATTGATTAGTATACACTAGTTATTTACTTTGTTTTGGTAAATAGTAAGACTGCTTATCGGTAAACATACATAGGAATGATTTACAAAGCATTTTGACAAGTAGTAATTTGATAAAATTATTTCAGGGAATTCATCTTGAAGGATTGAGTATAACTACAGGCTTAAAAGCGGTAATAAATTTTAAGGGTTGATTTAAGGATTAATTTTTGAGGCCACTAATTCACCCCCCCTCCCTCTCAGTTATTACTAACAAAAAAAAATTGTGAGTTTTAAAAAACATGATGGTGGTGTTGTCAGATTTGGTGACAATACTCCTAAGCTTATTATTAGAGTTGGATCTATTTCCTTGGATGGAAAAACTAACAATCACAATGTATTACTTGTTCATGCACTTAAGCATAATCTGTTGAGTGTTGGATAGTTAGTAGATAAGGGTTATCAATTGAAATTCATTGATGGGAAATGCTTTATCAGAAGTAAATCCTGAGACTTGATCACATCTGGTACTAAATCGAGAGGTAATGTATTTGAATTGAACACATCTGAAGCTTCTTTTTTTAATGCGAAGGTTGATGAAAGTTTCTTATGGAACAAAGGATTTTTTCATGCTAACTTTGATAACATTGTGAAGGAAAGTATGACAAAAATAGTAAGGGATCTACCTAAAATTGTGAAGGCATCTAACACTATGTGTAGAGAGTATGTAATGGGGAAGAAGACTAGAAGCACTTTCAAAATAAAATCTTACTCAGCAAAAAGGAAGTTGGAACTAGGACATACAAATCTGTGTGGTCCTACACAAACAAGATCATACTATGGTGAAAGGTACTTTATACTATTTGTTGATGACTTTTCTAGAATGATGTGGGTTACATACTTAAGAGAGAAATCTGAAGCATTTGACAAATTCAAGTTATTTAAAGAAAAAGTTGAGAATGAATCTGGTTTGAAGATAAATTATTTGAGATCAGACAGAGGAGGAGAGTTTACATTAGAGCTATTTGATACATACTGTGAAGTGTTGGTTGTATTTCTTGTTTTAGAGTTTGCCCTGAAAATTCTTGAAGTCCCTATCATTTTTATGCCAAGAAAGTAAAGATTCATGTTTGAAACCATTTACATATCTCTGTAAATGATGTTTTTGCTCAAAACCTAGATCAAGATGTCAAAAACCTAAGCCTTGGAGTAAATTTGGTTTGAAATTGAAGAAAAGCCCTAAATTTTCCAAGCTGGTTCTATTTATTTGTTACTTTTTCATGACTTAAGTCCAAGCTTATTTACATGTGTTTATTTCCTAGTCGCTAAGTCTTGTAAGAAGAAATGAATATTCCTTATGGTCTCAAGACTTAGCAGAAAGCTTTGGTTGTGTGGTCTTGTGATGAAAAAGAATATACTAAAAGGTTATGAGACTTAACACAGACCATTGATCTCAGAAATTATCTGATGATAGTCGCTTTGTCTCTTGATAAAAGTGGAGTTAGTTATTTCATTTGGCAACTTTGAGACTGTTCAGTCGCGTTATCTCTTATTGTAACCTGTGGTTATGAGTTGAGTTCATAAGTTAAAGCAAATAGTGTTTTCGCCAATTCTCATGATAAAAAGTGAGTTAAGAAAA
The DNA here is from genome assembly GCA_018584345.1 of Thuja plicata. Lineage (NCBI taxonomy): Eukaryota > Viridiplantae > Streptophyta > Pinopsida > Cupressales > Cupressaceae > Thuja > Thuja plicata. The sequence goes on from MU225120.1 coordinate 165,567, forward strand.
AGATTTGGAGATTACGCAATAACCGTGGATCAGAAAGTTAATCTAACGGTAGCCGGGATGTCTCTTGATTGTAAATGTGGTTCATAAATTATCAAGTGACATGGAGATTAAATGGTCACCAGGTCCCTGGATAAACTAAAGGTTAAATATGAGTTCAAATAAAGGTGTTTTTGCTAGGTCTCTAGATGAAGGATGGGTTAAGTTAATAATTAGGAGATTAGGTGACAACCATCAGATGTAGGTAAAATCAATGGTAGTCATGTGGTCACTTGAAAAGGTTGAAAAGTCAAAAGGAAAAATATGACACATGTATGTTTGTCACTAAGTCTCATGAAGTATTAGGGTTTGTATTAAGGATTAAGAGACTTAGCGACAACCATTGGATACAGAGGAAAAGGAAATCAATGGTATTCATGTTATCTCCTAATGCACATTATAAAAGTAAATTAATCACGTGATTAAGAGATTAATGTGATTAGTCATGTGGTCTCCTGATTGAACATGAGTTAAGAAAATTATCCAGTGACAAAGATTTCACAGTCGCTGAGTCCCTAGATGAAACGTGAGATAAAAGAATAGTAAAGAGAATTCTTTTTCATGATGTCTCCATAAGATGGAAGGTTAAGTTAAGATATCAAGCGACATTGTGCCAACCGTTGTTCAAAGTTTTAATCCTATGGTGGTTGCTAAGTCTCTTGAAAGAACTACAGTTAGTGAAATTATTAAGCGACAAGGAGATAACTCAGTCGCTGAGTCGCTAGAAGTGAATAAGAGCTAAAATGGACTTTTCAATGGCACCATTATTAACATTTGTTAACCAATCAGTGTATAGAGATTATGAAATATGGGAAAGTAGTCGTAGTATGAGTTAATGCATCCAACCAGATTTGATTTTGATTTGATTTTGAATTTTATAAGGTTTTTTATGAATGAACACTCATCAAAAATTGATTATCTGATAGTTTGAATGCCATGACTAAAATAAAAAATTTATGTTGCAGTATGTGAAGATAATGGTGAAGTGATTGAATTATTAGCTAGAAGTGACAATCTGCATTCAATTAACAGTTATAAGTATACTTGTCCGTTGTCATTTCATTTCTACCAAGTTTCTATTTTCTCAAAGCGAACAATTTAAAGATATTTAGTGTTTTCTGAGAAAGGTTAAGATTTTCAATAGAAATTCAATCAAAAGGTGGTAACCTGATTCACAATTTAGTAAAGATTATAATTGATAGCGTTCTAGAGTTCTGAGCTACAGTTTTCAGAGAATTCACAGTTTGGTGGTGAGGGTTTTAAGTAGTTTTGTTTCAATATTGGTGAATAAGGGTTGAGAGCAAAATAGAAAGGAAGTATGAGTCCAATAGAGAGTATGGCCTCCACCATTGGGAGAAGTGATGATGTTGAAGATGATTCGAAGGGAAAAATAAACTACTCAAATTAATTCCCCAGTTTGCTTCCAAGTTTAAATCATAATCGAAAGGTTAGTGGAGATGTTTTAATTGATGATATGGCTTATGTTAGGGATACAAAAACACCAGGGTCATCAGGGTACTCACTTTTCAATTAATTATTTAATAATAGTGATGAACCCATGCCTATCTCAAACCCTTGGATATGTGGGTTAGCTAGGTTGCTAGTTTCTGATGTCTTTGTTGACGTTGATTTCATACTACAATTGGCTAGTAGATATGACCCTTTGATAAAAACCATTAAGAGAGATGATGGAAAGCCCTTACTTACCCTAGATTGAAATAATTTTATGAAAGCTTTTAATGTCTACTATCCTAAGGCTACAAAGATAAATATGAAGATCCTAGAGAATAGGTACACTAGAAAATATGACATTTCTACTAAATTGATCAGGGGTCATCATGTCCCTAAGAGAATGAAGACTTATATAACCCCTAGGAAATGAGTGACCCCATATTTTTACAAATACCTTGTTGGTACTCTCAAATTTGGCAAAAATTTGGAGTGACCATGTTAAAATTTTCAATCAGGAAAGGTGAGTACCCCTAAAAAAATTTGTGAGGAGGCTTAGTTAGAGTGCTTGAAAAAGATACCCTAATGATTTTCATCAAATATTACTTGAGAAGAGGGTTCAGTACCTTTCATTTCACATATGCAGTGGGTTCTAGCTCCTAAATTCCAAATCTGACATGTTTAGGGAGTAGTCATTTTGAGATGGTCACCTAAGTCTGCATTTTGCTAAGGTGTCATTTTGCTGTCCTACGCCTAGTTTGCTTCTGAATATCTTGCACCCTGTTGAGTTTCATATGTCACTGCTTTGGGAATGCGTTACATATATTAGAGAGTCTATGTTTCAGAACTCAGGTCATTTCAAATCCTTTTGATAAGGTTCCATATTCCCCAAAGTCAGTTGCCCAGAATTGTGTATATCTTTGTTCTGCCCAGAAATTTGAATAGCCCAGTTTGACTAATTATAACTTTTGACCAGTTGATTCAATTGCAAAAATTCCTTTTGTACTATGTTCCAGTGGTCACATACTTCATATTTTTCAGTTTCTAGATCATGATGAATCCATTTGAGCAGTTTTCTAGTTTGATTGTGTTAGCACTTTGTTAAGTTTCCCAAAGTTGTTGAATGCAGATTTCTGAATACCTTATTTTGAAGGCCTGCATCTTTGACTAGATGGATAGGTATGACATCATGGTGTGTTCCTAGGTATTTTAAGCATGACAATGAACCAATATTGCCAGTTTGCAGATCCCTATGAAATTAGACGACAAGTTTTTTAGAACCATTCTGTTAGTGAATAATTCTAATTTCCTGAGTATTCAAGTGCAAAATTGCTATGTTGTCCACTTTGAGGTCTTGAAAATGTATACCCGGTTGAACATTTTGGATAATTGAATTTTCCCTTATACTATAAACATAAGAATGTACCCATTTGAAGATTTACAGATTCCTACCAATCCATTTATTCATTTTTCTAGTGCCTTTCCATTTCCAATTTATTAAAGTTTCACTGAAAATGCAGAATTTAGAATTAAATGACATACTTTGTGGTCTCCCTGTTTGCACCTAGTTTGAGGTCAAGTGTAATTGGAAGTTGTTCTACATTATAGACCTAGAAGTGAACTTCTCTAAATATTTTCAGAATTTGGTCAATCCAGTTGGTCATTTTTCCATGCTATTTCCAAATCAGTTTTCTGCATATTCACCAAGTTTATGAGCCAGAAAAGTGTTAAGGTGCTAACATTTGCAGATTGGTATCAGTTGAATAGATTTCTTTCAAAGGAAGAGAGTTGAGGATTCATGTTCCATGTATGACATTGAATCTATGTTCAGAGGTTAAGATTTTGAAGGTTCTTCCTAGTGACTTTATGAATTCAGTTTTCAGAGGCAGTTTATTCAGTTTGCAATGCAGAATAGAACTAAGTTTACAAATTAATCATCTTCTGAGAGTGGTAACTTTTTATCTGAAATTTGTTTCCAAGATCCGATTGTGGGATCATTCTCATAGCATATGAATGTACTATTTTATTTTATGGTGAACCTTTAGAGCATGATTTAGTGATTTTGCAATGGCCTATCTAGATGAAGTTTATGTTGATTCCACATTTTACAGTTGCACTATTTTCTGAATCGCTAAGTTTGATCAGTTGCATATTGTACCTGGAGTAAGATCTGGAGGAGACCTTTTGCATGTATATTTATTGTAGATGAATGGATCTACTTACCAAGTGTCAGGGTCAGATTACTTGTTTTAGTCAGTTTTTGAGACTAGTTCCTGAGGCCATTTGTTATTGTCTAGTCAAATTGCAAAAGATGTCAATGTTCATCCAGGTTACACTGAGATTTGATATTCAAACTATTATTATATAAGAACTTGGATTAATATTTACATAAAAATTTTCCCTTTGTTAAACATTTCACAAATCTTCCAATATTATTGGCAAGTGTTGATGATAGAAGAAGGAAAATGGGGAGGATGTTGTTGCGAGTGTGTATTACCGTTAATAATTTTGGGGTTCTAATTATTTACATCATCATTATAGGCGATGTGCTTTCTGGAACATCATCAAATGGTGTGCACCATGTTGGCCTATTTGAAGAATGATTGGAAATAGCAATGGAGAGAGAATGACAGACTTTGAAGGAGTTGTGTTTGAAATGGAAACTGGAGAGTCTAGTATTGTGGAAGATGGTAGCCTGAGAATGCTTGCTTCAAAAGTAGCTGATATTAAAAATTGGATTTTACATTGCAAGTTTGTTACTGACCGCTTTGGTTGCTATGCATTACCACTGCAAGATATTCTTATACAGATGAAAGAATCTTTTGATAGAGTACTTTGCAAGTTCCAAGATGCAAATGTTCATGGGGTTGAGGAAGATTGTTTTATATGCAATTGGAAATCTATAAAAAACATTCCAAATATAATTTTCTGTCAAAATTTGAAGGACAGGTATCACTCTTCATGTCTTGGGTTGCAAAAAAGAGAATCATTAACAACCACACACTATGTTTGCCCTTTTTGTAATACTGTTGTTACTGGATCTTTATCAAATGAAGAAATGCACTCAAGGGTTTCCAAAAGGAATTTCCTAACAATTGATGATTTTTTTTTTTTGATGAATAGTCCTTTTCTATTAATAAAATATTAAAGATACATATTCACAAAAAAAGGGCTGGGGGATACAAAAATCACCCCGCAGAGTTCACACGGCTAAGCCGGAAGCATAAAAATATTCATAAAAAAAAAACATAATGCCATTTAGGCAGCAAGAGAAGTTCCAGAAGGTGGCGGATCTTTATCATCTGGTCCCCACTGCTTAGTGGGATTGTCAGTAGGGTCGGGAAGCGACCAACCATCTTTATCAACAACTTCTTTTTCTTTTTCTTTGTCATCCGCCCTAGGCGGGGAAATAGCAAGCGCCAGGCGGGGAAACTTGGAGGTGGCAAGAGGCCAATCCCAGCCACGGTGAGCACCAGGGACATCAGGAGGGGCAGACTGCACCGGGGCTGACCCCCATCTTGAATGAAGAAAGAAGCTTCTCCCCATGGACCCAAGAGGTAGAACTTGTTCAAAGAATTGTTGAATGTGCAAAGCAATGACAATCTTATTTAAGAGGAACAATTAGTAATATTCTAGTTCAAGAGGATAGGGATTCCATCTTTGATTCAAGAAGACTTTTTATTGTTTTAAAGACAATTGAAGTGGTAAAGTTTTAAGATCAAGAGAATAGTATGCTTGAGGTTGCTCTTTGTACAAATTTTTGGAGAATCAAGGCAAAAGTGTTGGTGGACGGTGCAACCAAACCTTCACTGAAACACATTCGATGTGTTCTAAAAGAGGGACTCTATATGTAGGTGTCTTCTAAAGATTACTATCTGCAAGAGATGATGAGAGTAGAGCGCCTAGCTTCTCAATGAGAAACAAAGGGAAAACATCTAATACCAATGTTTACGCAACTATTGAGGGAAACTTGCACAAATTTTGGAGAGGTTTCAAACATTAAAATTGCAAAATGCATTTGTAGAGACAAACATGTGGGACCCTGAAAAATAGCCAGGGGTTTGAAGGAAGTTTTAAAAAGTTTAGAACTACAAAGATAAGCAAAGCGGCAGGTGTAAAGCCAAATTCCACAACCTTTGCCAGCATCATTCAACAAATGCCATTAAAGGCCCGCGCAACATATCAAAGATATAAAATAGTGGAGATTTGTGTAAACATTCCCAGAGGATCCATAGACATTGTAAGAAGGAGTCTTACAAATTTTTAAGAAAAACATCACAGTACAAACAACCAATGAAGTAAAACTTACGCTGAGCATAGAGAAGGATTTTTTTCGTAGTTTTTTTTGTTAAAATTTGAAAATGTGGATCCACAGCAAGGGGCGCTCAGACCACTGGAAGAAATTAATGGTCTCCATTCACAAAGATATGAAGCCATTTGTGAGCAGTTCATGCTAGAAGCCTTAGGAAAACTATGAAAAAATGCAATATCCCACACGCAGTACGTATTGGGAATTTTCTATATTTATATACTCCAGTGCCTAGTATATGAAATAAGAAAGAGGCTCGGAGGCTCTCAGTGGGCCCTATGGTGTTGAGTGTTTACACGCGCGGTGGGACCCCCAATTTGGGCGTGGAGGAAATATAAAATGCTTTAAAACTATCAGTGACTTTATCCCACATTGCTCCCACAGTAAAAATTTCTGATGTTTATAAGCATAAAAAAGAACATATGAAGTGTGAAGTTGATGAGAAGGCTATCCACACGTGTGCCTAGCTGGTGAAGTTCATTGGGATGCATGCCAGAGAGTCAAAGACCAAATTTTGTAGAAGATGACACAGGCAATGATGAGGACAAAAGTGACATGTGGCACTTAGTCATGTGGTCGCCAGAAGATGACCGCCAGAGGAGAAAACCACCGGTACTTGGTGACTGACTGTTAGTGGTTAGTCGCGTAGTCGCTGAATGTTAGTGCTAACTGCCATGACTAGGATGTAACCGCCAGTCGCATGGTTTCTAGATGAAAATGTTGACCGCTAGATGCAATTGCATGGTCGCTAGTAAAATGTGCTAAGTCAAAACTTATTTAGAGACTTGGAGACTGAAGCTAGTCGCCAAGTCTCCAAATCAGACCATGGTTAGGATAAAAATTTTAGAGACTTGTAGACAAGGTGAAAAGGTGAACTCAGGGTTAAGGCACAATTAAAGACTAGTCTAGAGCAGCCAGCCCACAGGTGACACATGTCAATTTTTGGTGAAGTCTGGTAAAAAATGTAAATAATTGAGAGTTTCAAAGACATTGGAATAAGCACAGGATAAATTTTAAATGAATTCTATAGTTTGCAAAATTTTAATATCCATTCTTGGAGGATTTGTGAATAAAGAGTGAAAGATCAGTTTTGTTTCAAATGATATCAGATTTCAGTGAAGGATTGCTTGCAAGATAAGACAGATGCCAGGAAAGATCAGATTTTACTAAAAGATAAGTTCAGACTTTGGCCAAGCAAATATGATCAGATTTGAAGATATTTGCAGAGTAAAGTCAGATTTGTAGAAGAGTAAGACAAGGTGCATGGTATTTTATTGCAAATCATATTGTAGAGGCTTTCTTAGAGGAGTTTTGAACAGTGCTAATCAGATTTTATCAGAGATTAAGGATCAAATCAGATTTGTAAAGGAATTTAGGAAGAAGACAAATGATATTAGATTTTAAAGGTTTGCAAAGAATGAAGTAAAAGATAAGGAAAGTCAATTTTTGAAGAGACAGAGATATCAGATTTTGGTCACCGATGGAGTTCAGATTTTTACTAAGAAAAGACAGAATGAGACAAATTAGATTTTCAAAGGAGAGACAGGTGTGAATTGCTCAGAGGTGTTAAGGTTTCTCCTTCCTATATCTTTCTTTATTGTCTTAGTTGTAGGGTTCCTTTTTTCTGCTCTATTTTGGGGTTTTACCTGCAGAGGTTCAGAGTAGGTCCCTGTTGGTTTTGTGGAAATTTTATTGTAAATTGGACTTCTATGTATCTGTGATATTCAAAAGGCTCATTATTTGGACATGTTGAAGAAGAATAGAGTAATGGAATACAGTGAAGTTTTCCCTCTGTCATATTATCTTGTCTCTTTGTATTTTGTGTATGCTCTAGTGTGTTTCACCTGTAAGACATTTGAAATACACCTGCTACAAGGTAGTTTGTCTAATTATTTATGAGTTTCTTTCAAGGAAAGGACTAAGTTTCATAGATAATTTTAGAGAGAAAAGCATTATGATAAGGATTTGATGCAGAAGTATGTATATTAGAGGATAGTTTGTAAGGCACTCTATGTCAACTACATGTAGTTTGTAAGGCACTCTACAATATCTCCATTGGTTTATCTCTTCTAATTCATGTTTCCATCGACTCTTTTCCCAAGGGATAGGCACTGGTCTAGGATATAGTTTGCAGTATTTTCCTCATCCAATATCAAAATCATTTCAATCAAATATACTTTTGTTACTTAGAACAAACAAGCTGAACTCATTAGGGACTCATATCAGTAGGATATTGTCCATTTTAGTGATTCCTTGGAGAGTGAATCAACTAGGTTATCCCTCCTTAAAAGGAAGAAGGATGAAAATCATTGTATCACTGATTTATGCTATATTTACAATCATGGTTTGTATGGTTAATTTTTGCATTTGGTTATGCTTGGTCATATGCAGAGTGTTTCATAAAGTTGATTTAATAAGCTCCTAATAGAAAATCAGTGTCCACATTCATATATATACTATGTAATCAGTAATTATAAAGAGGTAAAACCTACTTGAGTATATGTGGAGCTCAAAAATGAAGAAGGATCTTATCCAATCCTTAGAAATTAGGCTCTTCTTGCATTTGAATCAATATAGACAGTATGGTGTTCAAGTAGTCATTTCAAGCACTGTGATTCATACAAGAAAAAACCCTAACACACCTTAATATATATATTAAGTATATATCATATGCACCATGTAGAGTGCTTGGAAAGGATGCTGGGGCAGAAAGGATCACCTCAGACATTTTGATGATGGTGTTAGATATGCAGAGTCTTCATACTACTTCCAATTATGACTACATTCAATATATTATTGATTAGATGCACCAAGGATTTATAGATATACAGAAAAAAAAAGATCATCCAAAATTTATGCATTATTCACTCCTCATGCATTTGATTCTCTACTATAATTTTCCAGTTATGAATTGTCAGTTTCTACAACCATAGAGGTTCCACCATAATTAGCCCAACCTTGTTCAGTTTTGGATCAGAGTCTGGAATTATACATCCAGAGAGCAGGAGTTTTGTGCCTTTGAAAATTGGATAATCTATCCACTTTTGAATTGTTTAGGTGTTGACAAGACCAGATTGCCTATTAAGGTAATTCAATTGTTGAGGTCCTTCAAATACCATGAAAAATGCCTAGGAGACCATAATTGGGGAGATTTTTATTATGAAAAGAATTTTACAATGATGAGGGTTTATGGTTACCCCATCCCTCCTCACATTTTACCATTTCATGTACCACTAAGGATAGCTACAATGTATTTAATTAGGAAGCTTATTCTGACTGATAAAGAGCATTTGGCATCACACAGGAAGGGTACTTTTACCCCTAGGCAGATCAAGATCTACAATTTCATTATTGGAATGAGAGCCTTAGACCTGGTGAATACCTGGTTGAACCATTATAGAATGAATGTGGCCCTGCATAGACATGTTGATACTGAGGGATTCATTCTTAGTGCAAAGAATTTTCTCACACCAACTACCCACTACACAAAGGTACATGAGAAGTGTATGGAGGAGGATTTAATAAGAAAAATCTTAGAAGATGAAGAGGTGGACATGAAAGCAATTAAGTTCAATGAACCTATGGACCTGGAGAGGTAGGAAAAGAGAAAGGGGATGAAGTTTGGAGGTTTCTACCCTAACATGCTTTATCTCAAAAGGTTGGAAGCAATGATTGACAACCACACTCTTTTATGTAATCAGTTAGAAGAAGCATTAGTGGTACCAGAAAAAGGCCACAGAGAAAATTCAGAGTCTGAGCATGATGATGATAGTGATCAAGGCTGTCCTTCTCCCAAAGCCTACCCAGGTTACTAAGCAGCACCATTAAAGCTTTCATTTGAAGGGGAAGATGTCATTGATCTAACAGAGGTCCCAGAGAAGGCAGTAACAAATGAGCCCCCACCTAAGAGACAAAGATTAGAAACAAGGGAGCCTTCTAGGAGGAAGAAAATAGATAAAACTAGAGCTCTAATAATTGGAGGTAGACCCTATGATCATTATTTAAGAAAATAGATCAGGTGAGGGAAGAAAGTCCAAAAGGATGTAGAAGAGGAAGAGGAGTTACCTCTTATATCATGCACAGATGAAAGATTGTTGCATCAAGAGGAATTCCTCAAAGATGACAGTTTCATAAAGACAAGGGAATTTAATGATTTCCTAATATGGAATAAGCAACTACAAATTGGGAAGTAATTACGATTGGCAAGTGGTGACCCAGTCACCCAAGAGGCCTTACAAACACTACAGGATTATGATCCTGAGGTTGAGGAGATCACACAAGAGCAAGAAAGGAAACTGGTCAAAGCCAGTGGAGTATTATTTATGGAAGGATGGGACTTGTCTTCCACCTTCATTATAGATCAGATAAGGAGACAACCTAATGTCAAACTACCATCAGAGACTCAGGTTGGAGACATGATTAGAGGGTTTGGTTATAACCCTAAATCTCAAGAATTAGCAATGTGGAGCCTAGCTCCCAATGATCAAAAGCCATCTATTTTGAACATCCAAGAGAAAAAGGAAGGAAATAAAATTATATGGACATTAGATGATATAGGGAATATGGAAATAGCCCAAGTAATGACTCATTTTTCTCAACTTAATGAGGCAAAGACAGGCCAACTATCAGACAAATTGCAGAAAATCACTAGTGATACTAGTGATATTGTCAAAGATAGGGAGCTAGCACTGATAAAAATCAAGTACAAGATAATCTCATAAATGAGCTTACCAAAAAACTACTGGAGATAATAGAGCCTACCCATGTTGAGCCCAAAGAGGTCCTGGATGTTGAGATCCAAACAGAGGATACAGGGGAGATGTCTGCTAAAATAGAGTAGGGAGTTGCTGAGCATAATAGTGCAATTTTGGAAGCCTTGGCTTCAATCTTACAGCATAGGATTGACACAATCAAAGATAATATTGATGTTGTGTATGGGGATTATAATAGGTTTCCAGAGTTACAAGTAGAAGTGGCATGTTTTTTGACAATTTTGGATCCTTACTATGCAGCTTAGTCTTGAAGAACATCTCTTTTATAAAGATTAGCATCAGTACAACCATTGAGATCTGGTTTTCTAGAAATAGTAACCATGGTTGGTATAGAGATAGAACAGATTGGGGCCACTCTATCCTTTTTCAAAGGAAAGGCCAATCAAATTGATGCTAGGTTGAAGATGTTTGGTGATAGATTATAGTAGGTTTGTACCTCCAATTAGAACTGAAGATGATCATATCAAACCATTAGGGTTATGGATATCATATTTTGACAGTGTACTCCCCTATAAAGACATTTATGTCTTTGACCAAGGAGAGTTAGATTTGGAGAGGTTCAACCAACTTATAGATGAGGCAATTAAGGCAGAAACTGACTACAATAAATTCATTTCTGATATTAAAAGCATTAGAGATGCTAGGTGGGAAAGGCAAAAGAATCAATTAGAGAACATTCAGAACTTTGAGTGGCCTAAGGGAGAGGATGTGATAGCATGGGATATTGTGACAAATCCAAAGAAGAAGAATCATGTCACAGTTTATTTAGATTTTAGGGATGAAGAATAAAAGACACATGCCACCTGATCTATGAGCACAGGAAGGTTAGTAATCTTGAAAATATTAGTGTAAGTTAGCCTATATTTGCGGTCACTAGATATTGCTACAACTATCAGATATTATCCTAAACACCTGGAGACAAAGGTGCCAACATCCACAAAAGGACAAAGCACAAAATCATATTTTATTCTTCAAATTTGTCCTCCCACCACTTGGAGCTTTCTTGTCTTTTGTTTTTTTCTAAGTTTTTAGGGTTAGGTTTCTTAAACCATTTGAACCTTGTTGCATCCTTATCTTAAGGGCTCCAAGATGGTTTGAACCTATAAACAGATCTTATTGTAACATTTGAAGTAGATGATGAAATATAATTATAATCCAGACTACAAAATTTTGTCTGTGTTTTTTGAGCTTTAGCCTCTATATGTATGAAGTAGGAATATAAATAAAATACAGTGCAACTTCTCTTCTATATTATTTTTGTCTCTTTAATTATTGTGTATGCTCTTTTATGTTTAATCTGTAAGGCATTTTAAGCATATTGGTTACAAGGTAGCCATCTAATTACTTACAAGTTTCTTTCAAGGGAAGAACTAAGTTTTGTGAGTAGTTTCAAAGAGTATAATAGTATTTGAGGATTTGATATAGCAGTGTTGGAGTGAGGGTGATTTGTAAGGCATCTTACTTGAGTTTCATATAGGTTGTAAGGCAATCTATAGTATCTTTATTTACTTTTTCTGTGGATTTGCATCTTTGACTCTATAGCCCAAGGATAGGCATTGGTCTATAATCTGTCAAGTGGTTTATCATCATCCAAACAATTCAAAATACATAAATCTTTCACTTTCACATTCAAAACATAGGAGTCTAAGTAATTGTATCAAGATATACAATTCATTTTACTAATCCCTTTAAGAGAGGATTGAAATAGGTTATCCCTCCTAAGTTCTGAGAACTATAAAAGGAAGAAGGATGAATGTCCTTAAAACACTACTATTTTCTATTATCATTTCAATAGTTTTCATGGTTAAGCTCTGTGTCAAGTTGTTTTTAGTCTTATGCAGAGTAATTTATAAGATTATACAGTAAAAAGGCACCAAACTAGTATCCACATTGACTAATATTATAAGACAACAATTTTAGAAAGGTAATACCTGCCTGGGTGTTGTGGAACCTAAAAAGGAGGTGATAATAGTTTCCCTAGAAATTATCATAAATCCTCATCAATTAGAGTTTTCTCTTGCTTGAGTCTTTATTTTCAGATATTGGGATTCATAGAGTCAATCAAATATTTCAAGCATTTGTTGATGGTTCAGTAAGAAAAAACCCTAATAAATTCATGACTTTGCTGGGGATATTGAGATTATAAATCATATTTAAGAGTTATCCTAGAGTCTGGTTGCAAACAAGCATTCATAAGTACCAGAGATAGAGTTTTTCCCATCTGACTCACCCTAACAAATTGGTGAATCTACTAGGGAAAGAGATACATTAAGTTTATAGTCATTATTGCATAAAATCATTCTAAAAGTATTCATTACTCCCAAGTGTGGGTGGCGACTCTAAAAGTGAAATCTCTATGATTTGTGTCAAGGTAGTATATCTTTCAGTATGAAGACTAGGTCTAGAGTGAGAAATAATCTAGAAATCGCATTAGATGGTGAAATACCATCATCCTCAAGAATGGAGATGTCTTGGAGGAAGAAAAGAAACAAAGTCAATATAGATGAAACTCCTCCATGAAGAAAAGGAAGTAATACTAGGAAAGAGGAAGGTAGTAATCAATCTAATCATGATGACAATACTTCAAAATATGAAGAAGCTGTAGAAAGAGGATTGGAAACACTTGCAACTACCTCCACTTCAAGTGAAAGAGAAGGGATATATGCTATAATTTCAAAATCTGAGGAAATCCCTTCTAATGAGTTCGATAAGGAAGAAAGACTCATCATGAAGCATCTTGCCCTTATTCGGAAGATGAAAAGAGAAAAAGAGTTTAGAAAGAAAAAAAAAACATGAGCATAACGATGTTGATATAATTAAAAGAAGATCCTTAAGACATCAAACTACAAGGAATAATGAGAGCTCTCAAAAGGACAAAGAAATACCCAACACTCATAGAGCTTCTAGCTCACAAAATGTTAAGGACAAAGGTAAACAAAAGGTCAATGAAAGAAAACATGAAGAACCTAAAGTTTAGAAGCCCTTAATAAAGAAGATGTCTAAATTGGATATTGATCTTAAGAGACTGAGGATCAAAAAAGAAACCATGGAAAAGATGTTAGAAAAGGCTTAGATGGAAGCTGCGACAATAGAAATGAAAAAGAAAATACATTTTTTTCAGTCTTCCAAATATTCTTATGTTGGAGCTGACAACACAACATCTTCCAAGGCAAAAGCTACTACTTTTAAGGAAACTGATAATTTGCAAAGAAAACCTTTGAATCTAGAAAGGTATAAGAAATTTAATTTCATTGGTATTCCTGGATACCCAATTGTATTTCCAAAAGATGTAGGTGATGTGGGAGAAAAGCTCCCAAAATTTGCAGGTAATAATGTCATCTCTTGTGAAACACACTTAAGAAAATTCATTGATTTTATTGATGATTTGAATATTAATCATGAAGATGTGTTGATGAAGCTTTTTATTCATTCTCTAGTAGAAGACGCTAGAGAATGGTTTAGAAGTGTTTCTAATGGCTTTGTTTCTTCCATGGATGAATTAATTGAGTTATTTAAAGATCAATATGGTGATAAGAAAAATAAAGGTTTCTTGCTAAATGAGTTCAATAATATCAAAAAGAATTATAATGAAGAGGTCACCAAGTTCAATACCAGATTCCAAAGAGAAATGCATAAATTGTTTCAAAAAATAAGGCTAGATGAAGAGGTATGTCTAGAAACTTATTTAAATTCTTTTGATTCTGAAATGGGTTATGCTCTTAGGGATAAGAATCCTAGAAAACTCATTGATGCTTACAAGATAGCAATAAATATTGAGATGAATAGAAGGGCCTCTGGTAAACTAAATAGAAGAGATGATGCAAGGTTTAGTAGGAGTAACCTAAAGGAACCTGAATATAAAGAGTATAGGGCTCCTCAAAATAATAGGCCAACCTATAACAACACTGATAATCCTCATAATAGAATGCAAAATCATCCTTATGGAATTCAATTAAAGGATGGGAAGCCTATTATCCCACCTAGAAAAGAAAAACCTAAAAATAAAACTCCAGACCCTCTGCATAAAAATACTTTCCATTTATGCAATGATGATTTATGGTGTGAGGTTTGTGAAGTCCCACATGACCCTGATTTTTGCATCATTTCCTTAGATTTGAAAATAAATGAAGAAAAAGACAATAATGAAAGTGAACAATGTGATTACAACATGACAAATGCCTATTCATGTCATGATGTAGACTCCGGTAATGATATTGAAAATCATGATGCATATGGTTTACAAGGGAATGTAGAGAATCATCATCAACAAAAATTTTCAAACAGTGAAACAGAAGAAATAGATGACCATGTAAGATGTTATGCACAAAATAATCAGGACATTCCATTGGTCAGAAAAGCTTTAGATGAAGAAAAAGAAAGAATTACTATAGATTTGGTGAACAAAGCTAGAAGTAACTATCATTTAAGGAATAGAACAATTGGTGGGACTGGTAGTCAGCCTGCTGGTATCTTTATAAAAGAAAATAAAATAAATACCAAGTATGTACAAAAGAAAGATGGACCTAGGGAAAATGCAAACAAACCTAAGGTCAATATTATAACTAAAGCTATAGAGCCTATTTTTGTATAAGGAGGAAAAGCAAAGGTACAAGAAACAAGTACTTCTTCTCTTAAGATAGAAAACAAAAAATCTAAGAAAGAAGAACCAAATCTGAACATACAGATTGAGGAAAACAATATTATAGTTGAAAACTAAAGTCCTCAAATATGAAGTATACTCCAGTAGACATGGGCCACTGTTTGTCTCAAATGACTGTAAAATTTCCATTTTTAGAAATGACGAGGATTAAGGAACATAAAGAAAAGGTTTTGTCATTATTAAACAGTGTGCCTATAGGAAAAGTTCAAAATTTAGAAAATGTTGATAAGAGACCAAATAACAAAGGGAAGGAAATTGAAGTATTGACGTATGAGATTCCTCAAATTTTCTTAAACACAACTACTTCTCCTAAGGTTGTAGACCCATTTTTTCTAACACTGATAATAAATGGAAGGATGCTAAAAAATTGCATGATTGATTCAGGGGCATCAAACACTATCATTCTAGTAGAAATCATGAAGTCTATGGGTTTAAAAGTGGACACTCCTTAGGGGAGATGTCAAGCAATGTATTCTAGAGAAGTCCCTATTATTGGTACTATTGAAGCCATGCCTTATAAATTAGCAGTATAACCTGATGTGATTTTAACTATGAATGTTCTTGTGGTTGACATACAACCACATTATGGGATGTTTCTATCTAGAAAGTGGAGTGCTTCAATGGGAGGTAGCATACAAAGTGATTTATCATATGCTACTTTTAACATTAATGAAAGTAATGTTCAAGTGTCAAGAGAAGGTAGGACTCCTCATATGGTTGAATGGTATGAAGACACTAATATTAATTATTGTATTGATGTGGACATGGAGAATTTTAGAGTATAGAAGAGTGATCATCATCAAAGTAAAAGTATAGATCCTCTGATTAAAGAATTGAGTATACAAGATGATGGATTGTGGAAAATGTATTTTGATGGAGCTTTCTCAAAAGAAGGATCAGGAGCTAGTGTCTTACTTGTATCTCCATCCGGTACAACTTTCAAATATTCATTTTTGCTAGCCTTTCAATGTATAAATAATACAATAGAGTATGAGGCTTTATCTTTAGGGCTAGAAATTGTCATTAATCATGGAATAAAATGTTTAAAATTTTATGGTGATTCTGAATTAGTGGTAGCCCAAATAAGATCCAAATATGTAGTGAAAAATGATGGATTAAAAATGTATAAATATGCTATTTGGGATCAGATTGAAATGTTTGATGCCTTTGATATAAGTTGGGTAGAAAGGTAAAAAAATATAATGGCAGATTTCTTAGCGAATGTTCCTCTGAAAACTGATGATCAGACTTTACATGGGGTGTCAATACTTGAAGCTAAGACAAGACCAGTTGTTCCAAATAATATATACATCTAGAAATTTTTTTAGGATGACCAAGATATTCTAAGATTCATTCAATGCTTGGACCAATATGAGAATCAGTGCATAGATTGCAATACTTTAATTGAGAATAATGATGGTAAAGACTATGTTTTAGGAAATGAGGTTGTCCAATTATGTTCTAATCAGATTCCTAAGGGTGTGGTTGAACTTGAAGCATTGTTCAGTAGTCAAAATGACCACTCAGCAAAAATAAGAAATGCTAAGGTTGAGGACTTGGAAGAAATTAACTTAGGATCAGAAACCAGTCCTCAAGTTGTTTATATAGGAAAAGGTTTAGATTCTCATATAAAGGCAAATTTGATTAAACTTTTGAGAAAATATAAGCATGTTTTTGCATGGTCATATGAAGACCTAAAAGATTATAGGGAAGATATTTTCCAACATGAAATCCCACTAAAATTAGAAGTGAAACCATTTAGGCAAAAATAGAGGCCTATTAATCCTTTGTTGGATCCTAAGATGCAACAAGAGTTGATGAAGTTAAAAGATGTTGGGATTATCTAGCCCATCAGACACTCAACATGGGTTTCAAACTTGGTACCAGTCAGGAAAAAGAATGGGGACATCAGGTTATGTGTGGATTTTAGAAATTTGAATATTGGCTCATTAAAAGATAACTATTACTTACCTAATATGGAGGCAATGTTACATAAAGTAACTGGTTGTAAGTTGCTGTCAATGATGGATGGTTTCTCAGGCTACAACCAAGTTTTAGTAAAGGAATCAGAGCAGTACAAGACTGCATTTACCACTCCTTGGGGAACTTATATCTATATTAGATTGACATTTAGATTGATAAATGTAGGAGCAATTTTTCAAAGGGCCATAGATGTTTCTTTTAAAGAGTTTATTGACTTATTCATGGTTATTTATCAAGATGATCTAACTGCATACTCTAAGAAAGCTAAGGATCATTGTGAGCACCTAGGTAAAAATTTTAGAAAAGATTTGGAATATGGTGTTTCATTAAATCCTAAAAAAAGTCATTTTGCAGTACGAGAGGGAAAGTTGCTGGGACACAGTGTATAAAAATGGAGTAAGAATAGACCCTGAAAGAATAGAAGCAATCCAGAAGGTTATTGCTCCAAAAAAATTAAAAGGAGTTCAATCTTTCTTAAGAAAGATAAATTTTGTCAGAAGGTTTATAGAAAACATTGCAGAAATTGTTAAACCTATCATAAAGTTGCTGAAAAAAGATGCAAAATTTAACTGGAATGAAGAAGCTCAAATGTCATTTGAGAAAATAAAGAAGGTAGTGCAAGAGGCTCCTATTTTAAAATCACCTGATTATAGTAAGCCATTTTCTCTATTTTCATTTGCATCTTATCATACAATTGTTGTTTTTTTACTACAAAAGGATGAAGAAGGGTTTGAGCATCCAATAGCCTTTTATAGTAAATCTCTCCAGGATGCAGAGCTAAATTATGAGATGATGGAGAAGCAGGCATATGTTTTAGTGAAAGCAGTAAAATATTTTAAAACATACCTAGTCTATGCTAAGGTACAAGCATATATCCCACACTTAGCAGTAAAGGATATTCTTACTCAGTCAGAAGTCATTGGTAAGTGATGTAAGTGGATAAACAGAATACAAGAATGTAATCTTGAAATCCACATTACAAAGTTAGTAAGAGGCCAGGATTTGGCCAAACTCATGACAAAAGATAATTTGGATTTGGTAAAAGTAAATGATACAGAGACACATGATCAGATAGTCACAAGTATAGAAAGAAAACCATTTTATACTAATATTGTGTATATTTTAGAGAATACCAAGTGTCCTAAAAATATGTCAAAAAATCAAAAGAGGAGTCTGAAGCTGCAAACTCAGAAGTACACCTTGATTCAAGGAGACCTATATTGGAAGGATAAAAATGGTGTGCTAATGTTATGTTTAGATAAAGATCAAGCTCAGAAAATATTAAATGAAATGCATGCTAGGATATGTGGTGGACATTTTTCTACAAAAACTACTTCTCATAAGATTTTAAGGGTAGGGTATTATTGGCCCAGTGTTTTAAGAGATACCCATGCATTTGTCCAGAAGTGTGAGCCCTGCCAAAGATTCTCAAACAAGTTAAAATTCTCAGGTGCCCTATTGTTAAATCCTGTAAGTGCTAAGGCACCTTTTTCCATGTGGGGTATTGACTTTATTGGATAATTTTTAGAAAATTCTAGTGGAGGACACAGTTGGATATTAGTGGCTACTGATTATTTTACTAAGTGGATAGAAGCTATCCTCACTAAAAAGCCAACAAGTATGATAGTTACTGAGTTTCTCATGGAGAATATTTTTACCAGATTTGGTGTCCTAGCCAAACTAGTCATGGATAATGCCATGTGTTTTAGATCTAATGAGATGAAAGACTTTTGCAATGAATATGGGATTATAATTTCTTATTCATCCCCATATCATCCTCAGGAAAATGGCCAGGCATAATCTAGTAATAAAAGTATTCTGAAAATTTTAAAGAAAACCTTAGAAAAGAACAAGAGAGCATGACATACAAAGTTGAGATTAGCCATGTGGACTGATAGAGTAACAGTTAAGAAGGCTAATAGTAGGTCACCATTTGAGCTAATATATGGTCTCCAGGCTAGGATGCCTGTAAATAATCTATTACCTATATACAAGTTCATACAAGAAAAGGAGATAGAAGTCTCAGATCCAATGAAAGACAAAATATTACAGTTGCCTGAACTTGATGAGATTAGAAGAGAAGGACAGAAAGAAAACATAAAACTGCAACAAAAAATGAAATATCTACTTGATAAAAGAGCAAGTTGTAGAAAATTCCAACCTAGTGACCTATTGCTCCAATGGAATTTAAGATCAGAAGACAAAGGTAAGCATAAAATTTTTGAATCTTTATGGCTTAGCCCTTTTATTATTTCTCAGAATTTTGGAAAAGATTCCTATATTCTAAAGAACATGGATGATGAAGAGTATGAGTTTCCAGTGCATGGGAAATTTATGAAGCCTTTCTTCAACTAAAAAATGAAATTTTATGCACAGTAGGTCTGTATCATATTGTATATATATGTTTTCCTTTCTCTTGTGTGTTTCTCTTTCAAGCAGTAGGTTAGTCAGAGTTGCCTTCATTTTTTGAAAAGGTCTGCAACTAGAGATCCTGAGAATCTTTTTCATAAACTATGTTTAGCCATCCTCAAATAGAGCCACTGTTGGTTATATTTCCTATTTTAGAGTTTGCTCTAAAAATTCTTGAAGTCCCTGTCATTTTTATGCCCAAAAAGTAAAGATTCATGTTTGAAACCATTTACATATCTTTGTAAGTGATTTTTTTTCATAAAACCTAGATCAAGATGTCAAAAACCCTAAGCCTTGGAGTAAATTTGGTTCAAAA
Organism: Thuja plicata; assembly: GCA_018584345.1. Lineage (NCBI taxonomy): Eukaryota > Viridiplantae > Streptophyta > Pinopsida > Cupressales > Cupressaceae > Thuja > Thuja plicata. Next base: position 185,501 of record MU225120.1, read on the forward strand.
TTGTAGAAAAGCCCTAAATTTTCCAAGCTGGATCTATTTCTCTATTACTTTCTCATGACTTAAGTCTAACTTATTTACATGTGTTTATTTCCCAGTTGCTAAGACTTGTAAGAAGAAATGAATATTCCTTATGGTCTTGAGACTTAGCAGAAAGCTTTGGTCACATGGTCTCGTGATGAAAAAGAATATACTAAAAGGTTATGAAACTTAACGCATATCATTGATCTCAAAAATAATCTGACGATAGTTGCTTTGTTTCTTGATAAAAGCGGAGTTAGTTATTTCATTTGGCAACTTTGAGAGTGCTCATTCGCGTTATCTCTTAATGTAACCCATGGTTATGAGTTGAGTTCATAAGTTAAAGCAAACAGTGTTGTCGCCAAGTCTCGTGATAAAATGTGAGTTAAGAAAAATATTTGGAGATTACGCGACAACCATGGATAAGAAATTTTATCAAACAGTAGTCAGGATGTCTCTTGATTATAACTGTGGTTCATAAATTATCAAGCGACATGGAGATTAAATGGTCGCCAGGTCTCTGGGTAAACTAAAGCTTAAATATGAGTTCAAATAAAGGTGTTGTTGCCAGGTCTCTAGATGAAGGATGGGTTAAGTTAATAATTAGGAGATCAAGTGACAACCATCAGATGCAGGTAAAATCAATGATAGTCACGTGGTCACTTGGCAAGGTTGAAAAGTCAAAAGGAATCAAGAAATTAAGAGACAAAAGGAAAAATATGACACATGTTTGTTTTTCGCTAAGTCTCATGAAGTATTAGGGTTTTTATTAAGGATTAAGAGACTTAGTGACAACCATTGGATACAGAGGAAAAGGAAATCAATGGTAGTAGTTTTATCTCCTGATGCACATTATAAAATTAAATTAATTACGTGAGTAAGAGATTAATGTGATTAGTCGTGTGGTCTCCTGATTGAACATGAGTTAAGAAAATTATCCAATGACATAGAGATTTCACAGCCACTGAGTCTCTAGATGAAACCTGAGGTAAAAGAACAGTAAAGAGAATGCTTTGTCACTGTGTCTCCATAAGATGGAGGGTTAAGTTAAGATATCAAGCGACATCGCACCAACCGTTGATCAAAGTTTTAATCCTACGATAGACGCTAAGTCTCTTGAAAGAACTACAGTTAGTGAAATTATTAAGTGACAAGGAGATCACTTAGTTACTGAGTCGCTAGAAGTGAATCAAAGTTAAAATGGACTTTTTTCAGCAGTGCCATTATTAACATTTGTTAACCAATCAGAGTACAGAGATTATGAAAGATGGGAAAGTAGCCATAGTAGGAGTTAATGCAGCCAATCAGATTTGATTTTGATTTAATTTTGAATTTTATAAGGTTTTTTATGAAAGAACACTCATCAGAAATTGATTATCTGATAGTTTGAATGCCACGACTAAAATCAAAAATTTATGTCGCAGTATGTGAAGATAATGGTGAAGTGATTGAATTACTAGCTAGAAGTGACAATCTGCATTCAATTAATATTTATAAGTATACTTGTCCATTGTCATTTCATTTCTACCAAGTTTCTATTTTCTCAGAGCGAAGAGTTTACAGAGATTTAGTGTTTTCTGAGAAAGGTTAAGATTTTCAACAACAAGTGATTGAAAAGGTGGTTACCTGATTCAGAATTTAGTAAAGATTATAATTGACAGTATTCTAGAGTTCAGAGCTACAATGTTAAGAGAATTCACAGTTTGGTGGTGAGAGTGTTTAGTATTTTTGTTTCAATATCGGTGAATAAGGGTTGAGAGTAGAACAAAAAGGAAGTATGAGTCAAACACAGAGTATGGCCTCCACCAGTGGGAGAAGTGATGATGTTGAAGATGAGTCAAAGGGAAAAAGAAACTACTCAAATGAATTCCTCACTTTGCTTCCAGGTTCAAATTAGAATCGAAAGGTTAGTGTAGATGTTTTAATTGATGATATGGCTTATGTCAGGGATGAAAAAACACCAGGGTCATCAGGGTACTCACTTTTCAATTATTTCTTTAATAGTAGTGATGAACCCATTCCTATCTCAAACCCTTGGACCTATGGGTTAGCTAGGTTGCTAGTTCCTGATGTCTTTGTTGACGTTGATTTCATACTAGAATCTGCTAGTAGATATGACCCTTTGATCAAAACCATTAAGAGGGATGATGGAAAGCCCTTATTTACCCTAGAAAAAAATACTTTTATGAAAGCTTTTAATGTCTACTATCTTATGGATACTTAGATAAATCTAAAGAGCCTAGAGAATAAGTACACTAGAGAATCTGACATTGCTACTAAATTAATAAGTGATCATCATGTCCCTAAGAGAATGAAGACTTATATAACCCCCATGCCAGGAGTGACCCCATATTTTTGCAAAGACCTTAATTTATATATTAATTATATATCATATGCACCATGTAGAGTTCTTGGAAAGGATGTTGGGGCAGAAAGGATCACCTCAGACATTTTGATGAAGGTGTTAGATATGTAGAGTCTTCATACTACTTCCAATTATGAGTACATTCAGTATATTATTAATCAGATGCACGAGGGATTTATAGATATGTAGAACAAAAAGGATCATCCAAAATTTATGCATTATTCACTCCTCATGCATTTGATTCCCTACTATAATTTCCTTGTTATGAATTGTTAGAATCTGCAACCACAGAGGTTAACCATATTTAGCCCAACCCTGTTCATTTTTAAATCAAAGTCTAGAATTATACATCCAGAGATTAGGAGTTCTGTGCCTTTCAAAATTGGATAATCTATCCACTTTTGAAGTTATTAGGTGTTGACAAGACCATATTGGCTATTAAGGTAATTCAATTGTTGAGGCCCTACCAATACCTTGAAAAATGGCCACGAGACCATAATTGGGGAGATTTTTATTATGAAAAGAATTTTACAATGATGAGGGTTTATGGTTTCCCCCTCCCTCCCCACATTTTCCCATTTCATGTACCACCAAGGATAGCTACAATCAAGTTCATTAGGAAGCTTATTCTGATACATACAGAATATTTGGCATCACATAGGAAGGGCACTTTTACCCCTAGGCAGTTCAAGATCTACAATTTCATTATTGGAAAGGAAGCCTTAGACCTAGTGAATACCTAGTTGAACCATTACAGAATGAATGTGTCCCTGCATAGACATATTGATACTAAGGGATTCATTCTTAGTGAAAATAAGTTTCTCAAACCAACTATCCCCTACACAAAGGTACATGAGGAGTGCATGGAGGGGGAGTTGATAAGAAACATCTTAGAAGATGAAGAGGTGGACAGGAAAGAAATTAAGTTCAACAAACTTGTGGACCTGGAGAGGCAGGTGAAGAGAAAGGGGATGAAGTTTGGAGGTTTCTACCCTAACATGCCTTATCTCAAAAGGTTGGATGAAATGATTGAAAACCACACTCTTTTATGTAATCACTTAGAAGAAGCATTGGCGGTACCAGAAAAGGGCCACAGACAAAATTCAGAGTCTGAGTATGATGATGATAGTGATCAGGGTTGTCCTTCTCCCAAAGCATACCCAGATTAGCAAGTAGTACCATTAAAGCTTGCAGTTGAAGGGGAATATGTCATTGACCTAAGAGAGGTCCCAGAGAAGGAAGTAACAAATGAGCCCCCACCTAAGAGACAAAGAGTAGAAATAGGGGAGCCTTCTAGGAGGAAGAAAACATATAAAATTGGACTCCTAATAACTGGAGATAGACCCTATGATCATTATTTAAGAAAATAGATCAGGTTAGGGAAGAAAATCCAAAAGGATGCAGAAGAGGAGGAGTTACCTCTCAGATCATGGACAGATGAAATATTGTTGTATCAAGAGGAATTTCTCAAGGATGACAGTTTCATAAAGACAAGGTAATTTAAGGATTTCCTAATATGGAAAAGGAAAAAACAAATTGGGAAGTAGTTACAATTGGCAGGTGGTGAGCCAGCCACCCAAGAGGCCTTACAAACATTGCAGGATTATGATCTTGATTCTGAGGAGATCACACCAGAGCAAGCAAGGCAACTGGTCAAATATAGTGGAGTATTATTTGTGGAAGGCTTGGACTTGTCTTTAGCCTTCATTATAGATCAAATAAGGAGACAACTTGATGTCAAACAATCATCAGAGACTCAGGTTGGAGACATGATTAGAGGGTTTGGTTATAACCCTAAAGCTAAAGCATTAGCAATGTGGAGCCTAGATCCCAAGGATCAAAAGCCATCTATTTTAAAAATGCAAGAGAAGATGGAAGGAAATAAAATTATATGGACATTAGATAATATAGGGGATATGGAAATAGCCCAAGTAATGACTCATTTTGCTCAACTTAATGAGGCAAAGATAGGCCAACTATCAGACAAATTGTAGAAACTCACTAGTGATACTAGTGATATTGTCAAAGATAGGGAGCTAGAACTGATCAAAATCAAAGAAAAAGATAAGCTCATAAATGAGATTACCAAAAAAATGATGGAGATAACAAATCCTACCCCTGTTGAGCCCAAATAGGTTCTAGATGTTGAGATCTAAAAAGAGGATACATGGGAGATGCCTGCTAAAATAGAGCAGGGAGTTGCTGAGCATAAGAGTGTGATTTTGGAAGCCTTGGCTTCAATCTTACAACATAGGATTGACACAATCAAAGATAAGATTGATGTTGTGTATGGGGCTTATAATAGGTTCCTAGGGTTACAAGTAGAAGTCACAAGTTTTTTTTACAATTTTGGATCCTTACTATGCAGCTTGGTCCAGAAGAACATCTCTTTTTGAAAGATTAGCATCAGTACAACCATTGAGATCAGATTTTCTAGAAATAGTAACCATGGTTGGAATAGAGATAGAACAGATTGGTGCCACTCTATCCTTTTTCAAAGGAAATTCCAATCAAACTAATGCTAAGTTGAAGATGTTTGGGATAGATTATAGTAGGTTTGTACCTCCAATTAGAACTGAAGATGATCAGATCAAACCATTAGGGTTATGGGTATCAGAGTTTGACAGTGTACTCCCCAATAAAGACATTTATGTCTCTGACCAAGGAGAGCTAGATATGTAGAGGTTCAACCAACTTTTAGATGAGGTAATTAATGCAGAAATAGACTGTAATAAATTCATTTCAGATATTAAAAGCATTACAGATGCTAGGTGGGAAAGGTAGAAGACTCAATTAGAGAATATTCAAAACTTTGAGTGGCCTAAAGAAGAGGATGACATACCATGGGATATTATGACAAATCCCAAGAAGAAGAAGCCTATCACAATTGATTTAGATTTTATGGATGAAGAATAAAGGACACATGACACCTGATCTATGAGCACAGGAAGGTTAGTAATCTTGAAAACATTAGTGTAAGTTAGCCTTTATTTTCGGTCACTAGATCTTGCTACAACTATCATATACTATCATGAATACCTGTAGACAAAGATGCCAACATCCACAAAAGGACAAAGCACAAAACTAAATTTTATTCTTCAAATTTGTCCTCCCACCGCTTGGAGCTTTCTTGTCTTTTATTTTTTCTAAGTTTATAGGGTTAGGTTTCTTAAACCATCCAAAGCTTGTTGCATCCTTATCTTAAGGATTCCAAGATGGTTTGAACCTATAAATAGATCTTATTGTAACATGTGAAGTAGATGATGAAATATAATTATAAGCCAGACTACAAAATTTTGTCTGTGTTTTTTGAGCTTTAGCCTCTATATGTATGAAGCAGGAATATAAATAAAATATAGTGCAACTTCTCTTCTATATTGTTGTTATCTCTTTACTTATTGTGTATGCTCTTTTATGTTTAATCTGTAAGGCATTTTAAGCATATTGGTTAAAAGGTAGCTATCTAATTACTTACAAGTTTCTTTCAAGGGAAGAACTAAGTTTTGTGAGTAGTTTCAGAGAGTATAACAGTATTTTAGGATTTGATACACTAGTTCTGGAGTGACAGGGTGATTTGTAAGGCATATTACTTGAGTTGCATATAGGTTGTAAGGCAATCTATAGTATCTTTTTTTACTTTTTCTGTGGATTTGCATCTTTGACTCTATAGCCCAAGGATAGGAACTGGTCTATAATCCATCAAGTGGTTTATCATCATCCAAACAATTTAAACTAGATAAATCTTTCACTTTCGCATTCAAAACATATAAGTCAAAGTAATTATATCAAGATATACACTTCATTTTACTAATCCCTTTAAGAGAGGATTGAAATAGGTTGTCCCTCCTAAGTTCTGAGAACTATAAAAGCAAGAAGGATGAATGTCCTTAAAACACTACTATTTGTTGTTATCATTTCAATATTTTTCATGGCTAAGCTCTGTGTCAAGTTGTTTTCATTCTTATGCAGAGTAATTTATAAGATAATACAATAAAAAGGCAGCAAGCTAGTATCCACATTGACTAATATTGTAAGACAACAATTTTATAAAGGTAATACCTGCCTAGGTGTTGTGGAACCTAAAAAGAAGGAGGTGTTAATTGTTTCCCCAAAAATTATCATAAATCCTCATTAATTAGATTTTTCTCTTGCTTGAGTCATTATTTTCATATATTGGGAGTCACATAATCAATCAAATATTTCAAGAATTTGTTGAAGGTTCAGAAAGAAAAAACCCTAACATGAAGAACATGGAATATATAGATAGACATCAGCTCCTAGAAGTCCACAATAGAATTGGATAGCAGAGCGAAGGAACATAACTATATTAGATGTTGCATGGCCTATGTTTCTAGAAGGAAATGTGTCACATGTTCACTAGAGAGAAGATGTTGGCACTATTGTGTATACACTGAACATAATTCTGATCAGAGAAGGTAGAAGTAAGACTCCTTATGAACTATGGTTTTCTCATACACCTACTGTAAAATATTTTGGAATATTTGGTAGTAAATGTTATATAAAGAGAGATGATGAAATAGATGCTAGAAGTGGTGAAGGAATATTTCTTGGTTATTTGACTAAGAGTAAAGAATATATATGTTTCAATCTAAGATTGAGAAAGTTGATTGTAAGCGCCAATGTGAGGATAGATGAAAATTTTTAGATTCAGGAAAGAATGTATGATTGTGGTTAGATACAGAAGTGAAAGAGGTTACTACTTGGTTAGATACAGAAGTGAAAGAGGTTACTGCTAAACCTGAATAATATTTGATGATTGACAATGAGATTGAAGATGAACAGACTGAAGCTAATGAATAACTGAAGATACCAAGGTATGTCAAGCAGAACCATCCTGAAGATCAAATTTTTGGTGATGAAAGTAAAGGTATGATGACTAGATCTAGAGCTAGAGATGAGATATGTTTGATTTCTAAAGTTGAACCAAAGACTATTGATGAAGTATGTAGAGATGAATCTTGGAGTAAAGCTATGAAAGAAGAAATTTAACATATAAATAAAAACAATACTTGGGAATTTGTTTGAAGACCTAAGAATAAAAATGTGATTGGTACTAAATGGGTTTTTAGAAATAAGATGGATGAGGAAGGAACTATGGTAAGAAAAAAGGAAAGACTGGTATGTAAAGGATACTCACAACAAGAAGGGATAGACTATGAAGAAAAATTTTCTCCTGTTGCTAGATTGGAAGCTATGAGATTGTTTCTTGCTTATACTGCACATAAAGAATTTAAGGTTTATCAGATGGATGTGAATTCAACATTCTTGAATGGTGATCTAGAGGAAGAAGTTTACATTGAGTAACCTGAAGGTTTTCCTTTGACAGATGTTGAAAACATAGTTTGCAGATTGAAGAAGTGACTATATGGACTGAAATAGGCACCAAGAGCATGGTATACAAGACATGACAAATATCTACTTCAACTTGGTTTCAGAAAAGGTAATGTAGACAGTAATTTATATTTGAGAACTAATGAAGATGGAATCTTAATTGTAGAAGTTTTTTTTGATGATATCATTTTTAGAGGAAATGATAAGATAAGTAAGAATTTTTCTAAATAAATGGAAAATGAATTTCGAGATATCAATGATTGGTGAGATGAATCTGTTTCTTGGTTTGCAAATTAATTAGAGTAAGAATAACATTTTTATATCTTAGACCAAGTATCTTAAGGAAATGTTGAAATTTTTTGGAATGGAAGATTGTAAACCTGTTGGGACACCTATGGATACTGGAAACAAACTGACTAATAGTGATGATACTCAAAGTGTTGTAGAGACTAAGTATAGATCAATGATTGGAGGTCTACAATATCTAACTCAAACTAGACCAGATATTACCAATGTAGTTGGAATTGTGGCTAGATATCAGGAAGATCCTAAAGAAACACATTTTGCTTCTTGTTAAGAATTTTCAAATATTTGAAAGGGACAATAGAATTTGGATTTTGGTATGAAAAATCAGAAGATTTTACTTTGCAGGCTTATACTGATGCTGATTGGGCAGGTAATCTAGATGACAGGAAGAGTACAAGTGGTGGTGCATTTTTCCTTGCAAAAAGATTGGTTTCTTGGCTAAGCAAGAAGAAGAACTATATTTCTCAATCTACTGCTGAGGCAATAAACTGTACACAAGTTGTTTGGATGAAAGAAATCCTAAAGGACATTGGAATAATTGTCAAAGAATTAGTGGTTATCCATATTGATAACACTAGAATAGTGAATATGTAGAAGAATCATGTATTGCATTCAAAGACTAAACATATTCCTATTAAGTATCATTTCTTCAAGGAGAAGGTAGCAGATAAAGAGATTAAACTGGAGTATATCAGCACAAAGGAACATATAGGAGATATATTTACTAAACCTTTACCAAAAGATGCTTTTGAATATCTCAGAGGCATGCTTGGGGTGATGACCCCTCCCAGTGGTAATTAAATGATAAAAATGTGCATCAGTCCAGTGGATTTAGAGATATATTATTCTCTGGACTTGATGTATAGATATACTCCTTAGGGGGAGTGATTGAAGGAGAATACTATGGATTATATTTGAGTGATCTTGCACTTGGTTGATGGATAGGAAATTTTGAAAAAGCTACACCTTACAGAATACTATAGATGAGTTTGTTGGAAAGTGATCAATTGTGTAAATGTGATTCACTTTTTGGTTGTCATTTGTGGCAACACATCCGGGTTTCAGATCGATTCCTATAAAGATAAGTTTTGATGATTCAAAAATCAACTAAGTGTAGAAGAAGAGTTACATAAGTATTTTGGATATTAAAGATCAAGATCAATGAATTAGGGCAAGTGAGCTTAGAGGAATATAGTATGGGGTATGTATGACCTCCACCTAAGATATATTTGGTTTTGGTTATGTCTACGGTGAGTTAGAAAGAATTGAAGATAGACAAATTGTAGCAGGACAATGATATAGAGCAGTTGGAAACTAGCAAAGATTGAGGGAGTATAACTTGGACTCCAAGAAATCAAAGTTGTATTTTGGTTGTTGATAACCTATACATTGACTCTGCAAGAGCATCGACTATGCATTTGATATTTACTATATTAAATGTATTTTTTATTGAAGGTCGACTTTGTAATATTTGTAATATTCATACTGGGAGCCAACTTTGTAAAGTTGTGAGATATATATGTAAGATATTTTTGATAAAGATATATGTTTTTGATGGTTAGTTGGATGATTTGTTGAGCGAATATAAGAGCATAGAATGATAGAGATCATTGAATAGATATAAAAGAACTATCTAAGCACTAGTGTTTCTTTCTTTGTTCATGACTGAGAATACTTTGTAAACTGAATTATTTTGTAAGAGTTGTAAGCTTACTTGGCCCCTAACAGGGTGTTGTGAACCTTTAACAGGGTTGTAATTCCTTTAAAAAGGAAATGTGCTATGTAATATTCAGCTCCTAATAGGGCTAGGTCTCCTAACATGGAAATTATACTTTAGCATGTGCTTGTGGGTACTATCCCCACTGGGGTTTTCCCTTGGCTAGTGTTTCCTCAAAAACAAAATATGGTGTTATGAGTACTGTGTCATTTGCTTTTTTTTTCTTTACTACAAGTTTATGGTTAATGTTTAAATAGTTGAAAATTTTAATTAAGTGCTATAATAATGATTCACCCTCCCTCTTAGTATTATCAAATCCTAAAAATTGGTATCAGATCTTTTGGCCCTTAGAGAGAAAGTCTAACAACTTGAAGGAGATCAGTATGGATTTGGACAATTTGCAAGAAAAATTTGATGTTGCACTTGAAGACCTTGAAAAAGCAAAAGCAGAAAATGGAGAGTTGAGATTCAACATGCGAAGAGCTGATAAATTTATAAAGAAACTCAAAGAACAACTTGAGCTTTCTAGAAGTCAAATATAAGATCTCATGGTTCAGATAAAAGAGGATTGAGATGAAGACAATTCAGATCAGATAAGGAAACTAAAAGAAGAGAATGAGACCCTGAAACTTGAAAATGAGACAATGGCTAAAAAAATACAAGTACAAAAGGATGATAAGAAGAAAGTTGAAGAAGATTCTTCATTCTGCTTTCTTGTGCCCATACCCATTACAATTAAAACAATAACCAGAAAAAGTTCTAAAAGGGGCATTACCTTTGGAGTCTCTCTTCATGTGCTTAAATCTATTGCAACCAAAGCATCTACCTCTCAAGGGTTTGATCTTCTCTCTAGGTTCTTAGTAGAAGGTTTCTCAACATCAATCTTCTCACTAGATTTCTCTTCCTGATTCATTGAACATTCAGCTTCATTGAAGACAATACCAGTCATATCACCTTTAGGCTTTTGTTTTTCACTTTGTTCATCAATCAAATAACTGCTGGTGTGAAGTTTCTCAATGAGTTTCTTTGCTTCAACAAGTTCACCTTTTATAATTTGATTGTATTTCTCCATTTCCAGATATTTTTTCTTGTAGTTGTCAGCCTCATTATTCATTTGATTTAATGCATTTTTTAAACCTAATCAATCCAGATATAGATAAGACAATGGAAGAGAATCTACTGTGAAACCTACATGCTACAAATGTAATAACATTGGACACATTGTGAAGTACAGTAAGTTGTAAGTTAATCAAGAAAGAAGACCTCCTATATGTTATAAATGTAATAATCCAGGACATATAGTAAAGTTTTGCAGGTATAATGGTTCAGACAACAAAAGAGTACCACCTCATATTAATTCATAGGAGAATAGAAATGATAATGTTAAGAGTGTTGCAAATTTGAAGAGTGATTTTGAAAGTTGTTTTAAGAAAGTAAAAGATAGAAATAGTGGTAAGATATGGAAGATCAAAGATTCAAGTGAGACATTAGTTCAGGGAGAGTCAGTAGATGCTACTAGATCTTTGCCTAATGGAAGTAAAATAGAATCGACCTAATTGGTCGATCATGGCCTTAGGGGGAGAATTAGATACAGACATTAGAATATATCCTACCCCAAAATTTGTTGATTGAGCTCGAGTGAGCTTAGGTATAAACTTGGCTGACATCATGGAACATACATCTGAGATCACAACATTAGTCAACACATATAGTTTGTTCGCGAGATCTAATAGCCGACTGGATAGTATTCAGTAAAAGAAAAATTCATGACTTAAAATTTTATAAAGCACCATTCGATGACCTATATCTTTACCATTTGATGAAGAGCGAGCTAAGGAAATCAGAGAGCATAAATATTTAGACTATTCTACATTTTTTGTGTTTGATTGATTAAAGCATAAAACGTATAATTCAGCAAAAGAAAAGTATATACATCATCTATCCATGGATGCACCTATTATTTTCAATGTTGTAGATCGACCTAGGTACAAATTTAAGAAACATCAGTTTAAGTCCTATGAAGAGGATCCAGAAGGAGCATTTTCTCAAACCTTGTATGGTGTATTACATCTAGAAGATGCTAGGGCTTACATAAATTGTAAGTATGATATCCTAAGAATTGGTGATATATCAACTAAGATGGAGTATATGATTGATAATTGAATCATGAAAGAAGAATACAAACACATTGATCACTTGAGCATAATGAAAATTCTAGACTTGTGCGAATTCGATGAAGATGAATGGTTTAAGATACTATCGAGCAAGGTTCATGATCAGTTTATTTGGATAGGTGATCAACCTGTAAAGATTTGTAGTGACCTAATTCATAAAATCACTAGATTGGAAAACACCGGAGTCATCCCTATTGCAGAGAAACATGTAAAGAAATAAGTTGAAACCCTAGCTCATTCTAAATGGGAGAGATGGGCAATGATAGTGAATGACATCTTTTAGCAAGATGTGAGATTGATTGCTATGATACTTTGATACAAATTCTACTATAGTAGCTAACCTAACTCAGTATCTGCAGGAGTAATCATGATGGCATGCATAATGGTGAAGGAAAACATGAAATATAACCTATGCAAAGTTCTAGCACAAAAATTTCTTGAAAATGTGAAGCTAGTGAAGAAGGATAGAACTAAGACCTTTAGACTTGGTTCATTGTTGATGCATATGTTTATTCATATTGAGAACAAATTTCATGGCTTACATCCTAGTGGTTGGAAATCTGATGAAGATGACTTTGATGAGGATGAATGGTTTAAGATACTGTTGAGAAAGGTTCATGATCAGTTTATTTGGATAGGTGATCAACCTGTAAATATTTGTAGTGACCTAATTCATGAAAGCACTGGACTAGAAAACACCGGAGTCATCCCTATTGTAGAGAAACATGTAAAGAAAGAAGTTGAAACCCTAACTCATTCTAAATGGGAGAGACCGGCAATGACGGTGAATGACATCTTTCAGCAAGATGTGAGATTGATTGCTATGATACTTCGATACAAATTCTACTACAGTAGTAAACCTAACTCAGTATCTACAGGAGTAATCATGATGGTATGGATAATGGTGAAGGAAAACGTGAAATATAACCTATGCAAAGTTCTGGCACAACAATTTCTTGAAAATGTGAAGCTAGTGAAGAAGGATAGAACTAAGACCTTCAAACTTGGTTCATTGTTGATGCATATGTTTATTCATATTGAGCACAAATTTCATGGCTTACATCCTAGTGGTTGGAAATCTGAGATACCTACTGGTATTTTAATTTCACAGAGCTCCAAGAGATAGAATACTACTTGGGTTGATGGTGAACTATTTGGTATGATCAAGATACTATAGAGACAGATGAAGAACATGTAAAAGATACATGAGGATTTTTGGTACTCTCAAATTTGGCACAAATTTGAGTGACCATGTTAAAATTTTCAATTAGGCAAAATGATTACCCTGAAAAACTTTTGTGAGAAGGCATAGTTGGAGTGCTTGTAAAAGATACCCTGGTGATTTTCATGATGTACCATATGGGAAGAAGGTTCGGTGCCTTTCATTTGGCATATGCAGTGGGTTCCAACTCTCGAATTTCAATTCTGACATGTTTAGGGAGTAGTCATTTTGAGGTGGTTACATAAATCTGCATTCTTTGCTAAGTGTCATTTTGTTGTCCAGGGCCTAGTTTTCTTCTGAATATTTTGCACCCTGTTGAGTTTCATAAGTCATTGCTTTCGGAATGTGTTACACGTATATCAGAGAGTATATGTTTTAGAACCCAAGCCATTTGAAGTCAGTTTGATAAGTTTTCAGATTCCCTAAAATTTTGTTCTCCAGAAATGTCCAGTTTCTCTGATTACCCAGATTTCCAAATAGCCTACTTTGAGGTCCTGCAAGTTGTGCTCTAGTTCAAGATTTTGAATAATTGAATGTTCCCCCATGTTGAAAACATAATAGAGTACTCACCTGAAGAGTCTTAGATTCCTGCCAATCCAGTTATCCACTTTGTCACAGCCTTTCCATTTCCAATTTATTAAAGTTTTACTGATTGTGCAAATTTGAGAATTAAAAGACCTACTTTGTGGTCTCCCTATTTGCACACGTTTCAGGATTATGCATAATTGAAAGTTGTTCTGCATTTTAGACTTGAAATTGAACTCCTTTGAATATTTTTAGACTTTGATCAATCCAATTGATCACTTTTCTAAGTTGATTCCAAATCAGTTTTTTGCATATTCACCGAATTTAAAAACCAGAAAAGTGTTAAAGGTGCTAGCTTTGCAAATTTGTATCAGTTGAGAATTTCGCTTTCAGAATGAGATAATTAAAGTTTTTCATTCTACATATGACATTGAATCCATGTTCAGAGGTTGAGATTCTGAAGGTTCATTTTGATGACTTTATGAATTTAGTATCAAAGGCAGTTTATGCAGTTTGCAGGGCAAAATAGAATCAAATTTATAGAATGGTCATTTTCAGAGAGTGGTAACTTTTTATCTAAAGGTTTTTTTCAATAATTGATCATGGCATCATTCTCATGGAATGTAAATGTACTATCTGACTTGATGGTGAAACTTCTGAGCTTGATTTAGTGATTTTGCAGTGGCCTATCCGGATGAAGTTTGTGATGTTTTAAACTTATTGTGTTTGCACGGTTTACTGAAGTACTAATTTTGAATAGTTATATCTTGCACCGAAGGATGAATCCAGAGAAGCCCTTTCGCATGCATATTCATTATAGATGAATGGATCTTATTGCTAGGTTTCAAGGTTAGATTTCTTGTTTCAGTCATTTTTTGAGGCTTATTCCGAAGGCCAGTTGCCATTAAAAGATTCAATTTGAAGAATTGTAATAAATTATTTTTAAAGCCTGCTAGTTTGATGCTTTGGGGACTGATTTCAAAATGGTTTATATTTACAAAGTGAAAGCATATTTAAGGCATGTTAACTTTCTAATGGAAGACAAAAAAGAAGCAGTGTGAAGTATAAATTTTAAAACTCAATAGAGCCTATCTCGTGGCATGTGTTGTGACAATTTGTATTGCACTGATGGGTGTGAAAGTGAGATGCCTTTCGCATCATGGTTTTCTCCTGACATTGCCTAGATTCCCTAAAGGTAAGATTGCTATTTGGGAGAATGGATTGTTCTGGGGATCGCAGGGAGTTGAAATGCACAGGCAAACATAGAGGTAAAAGTTTTTATTAAATACAATTTCAAGTGCAATTTGCCAGCTGAAAAACCAAAGTATTGCAAGAGGCAAACCTCCAAGATAATGAAATTGCACAGACTATGAAGGGAAGTTTTAAACAAAATCTATGCAATTTGTATAACATGGTAGCTGCGTAAGTCTTGGTCAAGATATTTTAAGTTTTTCTAATTAATAGTGCATTCCAGAACTAAAAGTGAATATCAATCATGTTTTTAAGGCTGCAGACAGATTTTATGAAAGTTTACGGGTTGAAAATGGTCATTTATTCATCTATATTCTTTCCCAATGCAAACCTCATACCCTGGGAGTATTTCTAACATGGTTTGGACCATTTTTGAAGTGGTAGTAGGCCAAAAAATGACCCAGCAACAGCAAAAATGCTTGCACAATTACTTATGTTTTTTGAATGATTGGAGGTGCCAAAAAATAAGAGAATGATGCCAAGGAAGGGGCACAGCCTTCTATGGAGGAGTTTTGAATGATTTTCATATAAAAAATAAACAAAATTAGCAAACAACATGCTGAAACCAACCAAAGATGAGGGTTTTTTAAAAAGTTTTTTAAAGCTTTAAATTGCAAAGTGAATCCACAGAGAGGGACACCCAAGCCTATGGAAGAGATTGGTGGTTTTAAAAGGCAAGAATACATGGCCATTTATGAGCAGCATTTGGAGAAGTATCAGAAGTTTAAGAAAATGCACAGAGCTTTATCTCACATGCATAGGGTTACAAAAGTTTTTTGTATTTATATACTAAAGCACTTACTATATGATTTGAAGAAAGAACCAAGAGGCCATTTGGTGGGCCTCTTGGCTGGAGATTTTGAAATACTAGTGGGCCCCATAATTTTAATGTAAAATGCACAATACTTTAAAAACATTCAAAAATTTAGTCTCCAAGTCTCCCAATAATTTCATGGTTAGCAAATTCGTTCAGAGACTTGGAGACTAAA
>MU225120.1:201469-230821 GCA_018584345.1 Thuja plicata
CAATAATTTCATGGTTAGCAAATTCGTTCAGAGACTTGGAGACTAAAGCTTGTCTCCAGGTCTCCAAATCAAACCATGGTTAAGAAAAATATTATGAGACTTGGAGATTACATTGTGCAAAGTAACCACAATTAAGGCATGGTTAATGGTCGAGTTAAGCTTAGCCTTAGTCTCCAAGTCTCCAGACAGACTCAAGGTGAAGAAAATTATTCAGAGACTTGGAGACTGAAGGTTGTCTCCAAGTCTCCAGATCTAACCAAAGTTAATGAAAAATTCAAGAGAGTTAGAGACTACACGGTGTAGGCTAACCATGGTTGAAGTGTAGTTAAGGTAAGGTCAAATGAAATCTCTTAGAGACTTTATAGAGACTAAGTTAGTCTCCAACTCTCCATACAGACTCAAGGTTAAGAAAATTATTTAGAGACTTAGAGACTGAAGGTTGACTCCAAGTCTCTAGATCTAACCAGAGTTAAAGGAATTATTCAGAGACTCAGACACATAGAGGAAATGATAACTGTCGTTAAGGTGTGTTCAGAGAGCATGGTCAAGTTTTGAAGTAGTTTGCAAGTCTCCAAAGCCAAGAAAATTACTCAGAGACTTAGAGACTAAAGGCTTGTCTCCAAGTCTCCAAATTAAATCATAGTTGAAGAGATCTTTCAGAGACTTAGAGATAATGAGCAAAAGTGAACCAGGGTTAAAACAAGGAGCTCCAAGACCAGTTAAGAGCAGCTAGTTAGAGCATGCCAAGTGGCACATTCTGGTGGATTCTGGGAGAAAAAGGCATAAAATATAATTATAAAGGGAGAAAATGCATAGATTTCAAAATTAAAATGATTAAAAATGTTATAGTTTGTGCATGGAATATTAAAAGGAATATAAAATAAGATTTTCATGAAATATTAAATCTATATAGTATTTTCTATAGTCTAGTGCAGATTTTTTTATTTTTCAAAGATTTGAAAAATGCATTCCTGGAAGATTGCTTGGAAATTAAAAATCAGATTTGCAAGCAAATAAGATCAGATTTTGAAATCAGATTCAAAGGATATTTTAAGAGGATCAACTTAAATTTTGATCAGATTTTGAACAGAGAGATTGGAAATCAAATTTGCACATAATGAGACAAAATATATATTTTTTTATTGCAAACCTTGAAAGAGAAGTTTTCTCGGAGGATTTTTATTAAGCAGTTGAAATCAGAATTTTGTAAAAGATAATCAGATTTGAAGATTTTCTCAAAGAATAAGAATCAGATATGTGCAGAAGTTAAAGTCTATTTTGGAGGATACTCACAGATAATGTGATCAGATTCTGAGGGATTTTTCAAAGAATGAAATAAGATATTTCTCAGCAAATGAAATCGGATTTGATAAGCTTTTCAGTGACAGAATAAAAGAAATTTGCAGAAGATAAAAGTCAGACTTTGGAAAGACAAATGGAGTCAAATATTGATGAAATAAATCAGATTTTGAAGGCAGTCACCGATGGCAAGTAAAATCAGATTTCTTTGGAGAAAGACGGTTTTTTATCAAGCATGAGCTTTAGGGTTTTCCTGGCTTCTATTTATTCCCTTCTTTTCTCTATTTTAGGGGTTCATGTCGCTGCTTTATTTTTGGGGGTTTCCGAGTCTATTTAGTCTCTCCTCTAAAGTTTCAGAGTAGGTCCCAAGTTGTAGAAATTTTACTGTAAAGCAGATTCCTATCTTTGCATATTTTTGAAAGCTTAAGGTCTGGATATGTTGAAACAGAATTTATTAATGAAATAAAGTGTAGTTTTTCCTCTTCCATATTGTTGTTGTCTCTATATATTTCTATGTATAGCTCTAGTATGTTTAGTTTGTAATGCACCTTTAACATACCAGTTACAAGGTAGCTTGTCTAATTTCTTATGAGTTTCTTTCAAGGAGAGAACTAAGTTTCATAAGTGATTTCAGAGGGTTGATCAGAAATGTGAGGATTTGATATAGTAGTATGGAAATGAGAGGATAGTTTGTAAGACATTCTATCTCAACTGCATATAGTTTGTAAGGCACTCTATAGTATCTTCATTATTTTGTTTTTGTGGATTCATATTTTCATGGACTCTTTGCCCAAGGAGTTGGCACTGGTCTAGGGTTTGATTTACTATCTTTTCTTCATCCAATAATCAAAATCAAATCAATTATATTTTGTTACTTAGAAAAAATGAGCTGAACTCATAAGGATTTGTATTAGCAAGATGCAATCCATCTTGTTGATTCCTTGTAGAGAGAATCATTAGGTTTCCCCTCCTAAAATCAAAAGGAAGAAGAATGAAAATTCTTATCTCATTGGTTTATGTTATCAAGACCATAGCCTAGCTTATAGTACTCTATTTCAAATTAATCATTGCAATCTCCAAGGTATTTTATAAGTTTTTATAGTGAGGTCTAAAGTAACTAACCAGTGAATGAACTAGTCCACCAAACATATTGACTAAAGAATCAGTAATCTTTAATAGGTAATACCTACCTAAGTCTGTGGAGCTTAAAAAAGAAGGAGGTGATAATAGGTATCCCCAGTGTTATCAAATACGTCAGCAATTATCCTTTCTCTTGTCAAAAGGGAGTTTTCAATCAAGTATATTCAATATAATATCATCTTAAGGTTGTGGTGCAAGAAAAAGAGCTAACAAGGATATTGTTGAAATATACAAGGATACAATCTATTTCATGGTTGAAACTGATTATGTATGTTTTGAAGCAGTCACACCTAGAAAGAAATGGTGTTATCCCATGGGTTATGAAGTAACTTTAGAGGTACTTACCATGCAAGTAGAACATGTCCTTGCATCAGAAGTTGATCCTTCAGAAGAAAGATGGGGAACATATGAGGATAAATTAGTGAAGGTGAGAGAAGAACATACTAGAGGTCTAAGGAAAAGAAAATTTGAAAACCTTGTACATGAATGTGGTGTAAAGGCTGGGTTGATAGAGGAAGAAGTGAAAAAGAAGATGACATATAGATCTCTTGGATTAGCAAGTGGAAGTACTGCAACCCCTCCCACTCTTGAGGTAGTTATGGTAGACAATCCACCTCCTCCATCACAACAAACATCACAAATAGAGAATATTACTCCTAGAGTAACTAGATCAAGCATGTAGACATCGCCTGAAGAAAAGAGCACAGTAAGAGAAGAGAAGAAAATAGAGAAGCACATATGGAATCTTGACATGAAAATGATAGAAAAGAGAGAAATAGAACAAGGTAAAATGGTCACAATTGACAAATACTATGAAAGATATGAAGATTCAGACAAGCTTAAAATTGAAGACATTGTGATTGATCATTTTCTTGGACTCTTTTAGAAATTGAAGGAAGTATACCTAAAGATCTGTATGGGAGATTCAAAAAAAGAAAACACTTAGCACAGATTGAGGATGATACAATCAAGAATAAGGAAATTGATAACATGATGCCTATAATATCTGTACAAGAAAGGGATACAATTTAAAAGGAATTAAAACCTTTGCTAAGGAGCAAAGTAAGATTGTTGAAAATCATGGCAAGGAAGTATGATGAAGTAACTAAGGAAACTCAGAAGGCACTAGAGAAGATATTGATGAATACTACTTCTGACAAGCCCCCACCTCCTATGACCACTTCTCCTACACAATTAGGAATGGGAGAAAGCTCAAAAGCAATAGAGACAAGCGAAGTAGATCCACAACTAGATTTCTATGTTTCTGGTGTGGCAGTGACTCTTGACACTTCACAAGATGAAAATAACCCTTTTGCAGGGAATGTGGACACCTCTATAATAGATCAAGCTGAATAGAAAGAGGAAGTAGAGAAGAAAAAGAAATAAGAACAAAATACAGAACAACAAGAGGATGAAAAGAAAGAGGTAAACACATCATCTATCTCATTGTTGGCAAGTAGTGATGTGAATGTTGATAGCATGGATAAAGTTGAGTTGGTCAAATTGGCATTTACTTCATTTAACAAA
Organism: Thuja plicata; assembly: GCA_018584345.1. Classification (NCBI taxonomy): domain Eukaryota; kingdom Viridiplantae; phylum Streptophyta; class Pinopsida; order Cupressales; family Cupressaceae; genus Thuja; species Thuja plicata. The sequence goes on from MU225120.1 coordinate 205,436, forward strand.
GCCAAAGAAAGATAAGAACATAAAGGAGACAAAAAGGCTAAAGTAATTACAAGATAAATTGATATTGTGAAAAAATTGCTTCCAGTACCTATTGTTTTCCAGCACAAAGATAACATTGAAAATCTGAGAATAACACTTGATGAATTTGATGGGAACTATGAGAATTTGATAAAGATTGTAGAGGAGAAGGCAGAGATCAAATATTCAGAGAAGAAGTTAACAGAATTTTGCAAGTCTATCACATGGGACTTAGGCATTATGAAAACTTGTTTGAAAAATGCAAAGAGCTGCATTGGGCCTGGGAGAAAATTGTTTAGCTATTGCATGAATCCTATTAGGCATGTTCAAACATAGAAGACATTATTGCGAAGGAGAGGGCAACTTTGAACAGTATGATGGACGGTTGTGAAACATCTTCACAATCTAAAATAGATTTAGACATGGAAGTCACAAGAATTTTGGCTAAATTAGTGTATTGGATAATGAGAAAGAAAGAGTATTGACAAGATTTAATCTACTGAAGAGCTTTATCATTCCTAAGCTATCCATACTTGAGGTTCATCTCTCAAACTTGGAGAAAGTGGCAGATTCATTGACTAAATCTATGCCCACAGAATTGAAATAAGTGGAGAGCACATAATTTGCACTGAATGGCTTAATTCATATTAGCCAAATAGTGTTCAAAACATGGAATGCAAAAGTGAAGATCTTGGAAGATTCTTTTCAAGACATTGTAAACCTGGTAAGCAAACAATAAAACCTATTATTTTGTATGCACCTTTGTCATTGTTGTCAAAGGGGGAGAAGAGAGAAGAAGAAAAAAAATAGTTAATAAAAATATGTATATATATAAAAAGAGAGGAAAATAAAAGTATAATATGGGAGAAGAGACAAGAAGAGGAAGGAAAGAATATACAGTAGACAGTTTTTTTGTTGGAACACTTATTCATTTTTTTTGAAGTGTTGCCATCAATGCTAAAGGGAGAGATTGTTGAAAAGTGATCAGTTGTGTAAATGTAATTCAATTTTTGGTTGTCATTTATGGAAACACATCTTGATTTTAGATCGATTCTTATAAAGATAAGTTTTGATGATTTAGAAATTGACTAAGTATAGAAGCAGAGTTACAAAAGTACTTTGGATATCGAAGATCAAGATCGATGAATTATGGAAAGAAAGATTAGAGGAATATAGTATGGGGTATGTATTACTTCCACCTAATATCTATTTTGTTTTGGTTATGTCTATGATGAGTTAGAAATAACTAAAGACAGACAAACTGTAGTAGAATAGTGATACAAAGTAGTTGGATAGTAGCAAAGATTGAGGGATTATGACTTGGACTCCATGAAATAGAAGTTGGATTTTGGTTGTTGATAACCTACACATTGACTATGCAAGACCGTCAATTATGAATTTTTTATTTACTATATTAAATGTATTCTGTATTGAAGGTTGACTTTGTAATATTCATATTGGGAGTTGACTTTGTAAAGTTGTGAGATATATATGTAAGATATATGTTGTTGATGGTTAGTTGGATGAACTGTTGAGAAAATAGCAGAGTAGAGAATGAAAAAGATCATTGAAGAACTATAAAGGAACTATCTAAGAGCTAGTTTTTCTTTTTCTTTTTTCATGACTGAGAACACTTTGTAAACTGAATTACTTTGTAAGAGTTGTAAGCTTAGTTGGCCCCTAACAGGGTGTTATGAACCTTTAACAGGGTTGTAATTCCTTTAACAATGAAATTTGATATGTAATATTCAGATCCTAACAAGGAAATTATAATTTAGTACATTCTTGTGGGTGCCATCCCCATCGGGGTTTTCCCTTGGCCAGGATTTCCTCGAAAACAAAATATGGTGTTATGAGTACTGTGTCATTTTCTTATGTTCTTTTCTTTACTGCAAGTGTATGGTTAATGTTTAAATGGATGAAAATTTTAATTAAGTGCTATAATAGTGATTCAACCNTCCCCCCCCCCCCCCCCCCCCTCTTAATATTATCCAATCCTAATAGAGTTATGGCACCCTTTTCCATTGCTACCGAAGGGGGAAGGAATCTATTTCAAAATTGCTACTATTTTTGAGAGATTTGTGTTGAGGATATTAAGAAGATTGTATTGAGAGAGAGTAATTTTGGGTTGATGCATATGGATTTTCCCATATGTTTCCATCAATGCAAAAGGGGGAGATTGTTAGTTGATAATATTTTTAGTTACTGATCATGTTGTTGATATTCATGTTTTGTCACTAATGTCAACATATATTTCTGTGGAGAGGACAAAATGGTTACTTGACTGGAAGAAGTGTACGAAAAATATACAAATGATTCAGAATGATTGAAGTTGGATTTATGTAGAAGGATGTGTTTTAAACATATTCCTAAGGTTTCTTGGCTTTATGTTTCATTTTGTGGATGTTACAATTGATTTGGTGAAGACTAGATTCTAGACTGCAACTGTGATTCTAGATAGAGTAGGTCTTTGAGTTTTGGGTATATCTTTTTGGGAAAGATATTTCAGATGATGCAAGATTATTGGTGGACATTCGACATAGGTTTTAATAATGGGTTGAGTTTGATTGTGGTTTGGTTACTATTGACGTCAGCTATGGCATGTATTCTGAAGAAGACCTAATTGCAGGCTGACTTCAGACATGTAGCATGTAAAATGAATTATGAGTATGGATTATGGATCTAGAAGAATAATTGATGGATTGTGAATGATTTTTACTTTTTATAGGTATGGTGTGTATCTTAGAAAGGGTTTAAATAAATATTTGTATATTGGAAAGCCTTAATTGGCTGACCTGAATAATTATTGTTGTACTAGGAAAGCTTAACTGGCCGACCTAATGAATTATTGTAAGAGGGTATATATGAGTGATCTTTTCTTTTGAAAATATGTGACAGAGATTGAAAAGAAGAAGAAGTGAAATTTGTGAGGCTTTTTTGGCTACTATATGTAGAGAAGATTTTATGAGAAGAGTACTTCATTGGAACTGACCAAGCAAAGACAGTTTCTATCAGGCAGTTCACGGGATTGTGTATTTTCTTTATACAATTGTTTAGATTGTGAATCCTTCAAGGTGGCTTTAACCTTCTTTGGGTAGTGTTCCTTGGGAGTGAGCCTACTATTTATTTTGACTCCTAACAGGTTTTGTCTTCTAACATGGACTCTGTACTGTAATGTTGTAACAAGCTCCTAATAGGGCCAAATCTTTTAACATGGATACTATACTCTCAATACATTATTTGTGTGTGTTAATTCCCACTGGGGTTTTTCATTTAATAGGGTTTCCTTGAAAACAAATATTGTGTTATGGTGTTGGAATTTACTATGTTATTATTTACATTTGTAGATTTGGTTTACAAAGTTTAAAGTTTAATAATCTATATCACAACTGATTCACCCCCCTCTCAGTTGTCTTGTGGACTGTTATTCATAATAGTTATTGGTGTAGAAAAATGTCTTTTAATTCCATCCTCATTGCAAAATTTAGTTAATTCATCAAAAACAAATTCTCCTCCTCTATTCGATCTTAAGCATTTCAATTCCTTACCACTTTTTTTTTCTACAATAGCCTTATACCATTTAAACATCTTAAATGCTTTTGATTTTTCTTTTAAGAACATAACTATCATCATTCTAGAATAATCATCTACAAAAAGAATGAAATATATATTACCATGGTAACTCTTTTTTCTCATGGGTCAACATAGATCAGTATGGACTAATTCTATAATAGCATTAGATGTATGGGTTTTTCTCTTGAAACTAGACTTTGTCATCTTACCTTTTTGACGATTATTACACTTGATATGCTTGGGCTTTGACATTCTTGGTAAGCCTCTTAAATTCATTTTATTGCTTTTCTTAATCATGTTGTCAAAATTCACATGACATAACCTTTTACGCCACAACCATATGTCTTCATTTCTAGCCATTAAACAAGTAGTGTTTATATCATCAAGCTAGAATAGGTTACCTTTTGTCTGTTCACCAGTTCCAATCAACCTTCTTGATTCATTAAAGATATTTTTCCTTTCTTTCTCAAATGCTACTCGATGACCTATGTTATTCAGCTATGAAACACTCAATAGATTATAATTAAGTCCTTTTACCCAGTATGCATTTTCACATTTGAACAAGTTATTCAACATTATGGCTCCTTTACCTTCAACTGGACAAGGTGTATCATTTCCCATTCTTAATGATCCACCATTATAATACTCAAATTTTTCAAACTTTTGTTTATCACTAGTCATGTGGTGAGTGCATCCACTATCTATAATCCAGAGATCATTCTTACTAACCTTATCTATATGAGTGTAGTTTCAAAATACCTTTTCTGTTCATCTGAATCATCCTTCATGGCCACAAATACCATCTCAATATCTTCATCATATTTGGTGTCAGTGTCAGTGTCTCTACCTCTTTTCTCAACCAGGTAACAAGATTTCTTCCCTTTGTCCTTGTAGTCTCGGTTATCTCTTCTGTCAGATTGTCAGTTTCTTTAGTAATATCTATTATCACTTGTATGAAACTTCTTTTCATATGATCTGTCATTACTTCTATCAACTTTTCTTTTGTTAGGACATCTAGCAACAAAGTGTCCAATCTACATATAAGTGGTAATTTACCTTTGTACCTACCTTTACCTCTCTGCAATATTCTATACATAAGTGCTTCAATCTCATCAAGATCTTTGTCATCACTATCACTTTCACTATCATTCCTCATAGTGTGTTTATGACTTGACTTAATTATTTTCAAAAAAGATTTGAATGTAGACTCAATAGATGGTAAGAGACTATTATCAAAGTTATTCATGTCAAATGAAATAAGTCTTCCAACCAAACTATCCAGAGTGACATTGTTATTTTCCACTTCTCTCATTTCTTGTATAGAAGATACTCTAATAGCATATACAGGCAACAAGGTTCTTAGGATTTTACTTACCATTATTTCTTCTTCAAGTACACCTCCAACTCCTCGGATAACATTGACTACCTCTTTGATTTTGTAGCTTTACTAAGTGATATTTTCTCCTTCTCTCATTCTTAGGTCATCAAATTTACCTCTTGGAATTTCTGCCTTAGCCCTTAATACATTAGCATCTCCTCCATGTACTAGCTTCAAATTCTCTCACATTTTCTCTGCATAGGTGCAGGTTTTGACATCTTCATATTCAACATCGGAGAGTGAGGAAGCAAGTTTTATCATCATAGAATTGTGCTCATTCTTTTCTCTTAACTTCTCAAGTGTGTGAGGTCTTGTAGGAAACACATATTTAGTATCCAAGTATTGAGTAACATCATTTCCAATACCTAATAAGTGGAGTCTTATCCTTGTTTTCCATGATGCAAAGTTGTCTTTATTCAACTTGGGCACATCCCATTTGCTCATCTTTTGATCTTTTTCTTAGGTCTTGAAACCTTCCTTCTAAGAACACAATCTTTGATACCGATTGTTAGAATAACTGAGAGAGGGCGGTGAATTAGTGGCCTAAAAAATATTCCAATAAATTAACCCAAAAACTTATTACCACAATTATAAGCCTCTAGTTATCTTTAGTCCTACAATATGTATGCCTTTAGATTGTCTTCTCAAATAACTACTTCTCAGATCTCACTATAAAACATTATTCTTAATCTTTACCGATTAGCAGTCTATCATTTACCAAAATTCACTAAATTACTTAGTGTATACCGATCAATCTTGTTTTAGTAATGTGTAAAGAAACACATTAAAGAATGACTCATAAACACATTTGACACATGGATTTTTAAGGTGAAAGCCCTGTTAAGGGAAAAACCACTTGGGACCGGTAACCCAAAATTTTAATTCTTTTGAAGTGAGCTCGGTGAAGAGCCAACCTTGTTAAAGGTTACAAACACATTGTTAAGTGCAACCTTGTTAGAGGATTTATCATTAACAGTTAATCAGTTGATATCTATAATTTCAATATGCTATCTTCATGAATTAACCTTTTGATACTCCTTGGGATGTATCTCAATATATAAAGGATTTGTTTAGATCCTGCTCAGTTAAGAGAATTCTCTGATTCAATGGTTAAACTGAAACAGTATATGATCTATTCATATAAAAAACTATACTTTGTAGATGTTTAGATCTATTATAATCTCATAATACCTTTCTGATCAATGCTTCTATTCAATACCTTTTCTCCACTTCTTTCTGCTCGGTGATGTTGTTCTTCTAATTTTCTCGGTGTCCGCAAAAATCTTTAGCTCTATTCTATAGCTTGATTGATCAGGACTTTATGAAGTCATTCTTCACCATTATCTCTTTAGCATCTTCTTTTCTAGTCACCCCTAATTCAAAATGAATTAGCTTGTCTGTTTATAGACATGATTTCATCATTTCTAAGCCCTTGAATTTCTTGTTCTTGGCGTGATCTGCAATTCTTGCCTTTCTTGATTTAAAGCATTACTTCAACTTTATCCCATCAATTTCTCCTTGACAACTGGAATAAAAAAAATTTACAACTCTCTCTTATCTTGGGATTTTAACTTGTTGATGAAAAAAATATTAACAATCAATTAACTCCATATTTATCTCTTGTTAGCTAAGTCTTTTTTCATTTCATAAATTTAGTTCTTTTCAGTGTTTAACTCTTTTTTTATTTTGGTTAACACTTTAGTTCTCCTCGGGCATCTTTGTCGGGGTTGTCTGTCCATCAGGCAACACTTTAAAGTTCTTCTCAGGTTTCATTGATTATACTCATTGGTAATGCTTTCTCAGGTTTCTTGCTCAGTTATTAGTGTGACTTTCCTCTTGGGTTTCTCCATCTATCAGGGTGCACTGAGCATCGGTGTTTGTTTCCACTTAGTGCATACTGAACTTTTATGCATTACTCAAAGAATAACCTTTATATTTCTGGTTCTCTCAAGTATTTGACACTATGTATATAAACAATCATGTTATATCAAGTTGACATGAATGAAAATACACAACATTAACTGATTTAATGTCTTGCATTAACTTTCTCTATCTTGGTTATCATCAACTTAACATCTTCAAACATTCAATCATTTATAGTTCATTAGGGAGTTGTCTTGGGGGAGCTTATACACCGATGTTTCAAACAGAACCCTTACTAGACCCTTTTTAAAATAGAATCTTACACAGATCACCTCTGAAATTTGTTATACTCTTAGTGTAAGGAGGTGGAATAATCTCTCATAAAGACACTCACCATATGTTCCTCTTGAGCTTATGTGTGAACTCCTCATTTTACTACTATTTGAAAGAACTCCTACAGAGATTCGACTAGTTCTCACAAAGGCGAAAAAAATAGGTTCTCTTTCAAGAGTAACATGTTATGTGAGATGAAAGGTTACCAAGATGTGAGATGAGATGTAACAACGAAGCCAATTTTTCCTTAGGTAGCTTGTTTGAAGTGTCTTCTTATGCAAAAACCAAAGAAAAATTGGGCTTTCTTGAAATTCTACCTACATGCACTCAATCTTAGAGGCTTAGGGACAATTGTGTGAGACTGTATGCTACTATTTTATTATCACAACACATAAAGTCATCCAAAATAATAATCTAAAGATCTTAAAATTAACTATTAAAACCCTTAAAACTGTTAAAATACTCCTAGATCAAAGCATTTTAGCATTTATAAACAACAAAGCAACATATATACCCATTGTTTTAGCACATATAAATCATACATCAGTGCATATAACTCTCAGATTAGAGAACATAACATCTTTTTACAGTGCATATCCAACACAATCTAGTGCATTTATCATTCATATTAGCACATATAACCATCAAAGTAGTGCATATAACTATCAAATTAGCACATCCATTCTAGCACATTTAAAATAGAGTTCATTTCCCATACACTTGAATAAATTTTAACATCATATTTAGATACCATTTTCAAAGCTTGTTCCTTTCAGATTGACAAAGAGATAACAAAAAAGTTGAATCATACCAGAATTGACAAGTGACCCATTTCAATTTTTATTTTAATAAAAAAATCAATGCATAGTTATGTAATTCCATTAAATTAGTAATTTTAACAAGGTTGAATGTTAGGATGCATCATTCTCAACCCCAAATATTGACTTAAGATATTGATTTACATAGCCTTATCACTAGTAAGATATCTAAATTCCTACTTGGTTTTGTCAAACTCATAAAAACTATCACTTGCAAATCAGAATTGACATACTTGGATCACTTGCATACCCATTTTTCATAAGAACTCAAAAAATAAAACAAACACAAACACACCAAGAACAAGAAAAGCCTCAAATACAAGAAACCATGGATGATATGGAAAATCCCTTTCATAAATATCAAATAGAACAAGAAAATGAAGAACTAACTAATGAAATGCTTAAAGCATCTCAACTAAACCTCAAATTGCACAAGTTCATGGAAAAGGTCCTAGAATTTGATTGAGGCATCACATTACCACACAATTTTGATGTATCCCAATTGAAAGCAAGATAAGATGAGAACAATCCTCTAGTAGCACTCACACAACAAATGCAAGCTCTTCAACAACAAATTCAAGATATCAAAAGAGGTACCTCAACACAAAATACACATTTGAAGACATATGTCCCTATCCTTTTGACAAAAAACTTGGACATTGTGAAAATCCTAAATATGAAAAATACATGGGAAATTGTGATCCGCAAGATCACATAAGGGAATTTTACACCAAGAGTATGGAGATTTCTCATAATGAAGCACACTTGATTAGAATATTTCCAAGAAGATTGGGAGGAAAAACTATCGAGTGGTTTTCAATATTGCCTCCCGACATAAAATTATTTAAAGAATTAGAAATCAAATTTTTTACCCAATATTCATATAATATTGAACATTTGGTAACCATGCTGGATCTATGCAACACTACACAAAGAAATGGGGAACTATATCTTACCTTTTTACAAACATGGAGATGACTGTTTGTAAAATATTCTTATAGTGTACTCAAACAAGAAAAAAAGGATATTTTCATCAATAATATAAATAAAGAAATGAAATTTAGACTTCAATTACAATGTCCTCCAAATAATCAAAAATAGAATTAAAATTGAGGAGGCTATGGTAAAGAAAGGAGAATTGAAGCTATACAACAAAAATTTTACATGGAGCACTGCCAATGGTGTAGGAGAACCTAGGTTAGAGAATGTTATTTGTAAGGTGTTTTTTTCTACCACTCTTTTAATGACCGAGGTCAATCGGTGAACAAACACCATAGTTTATTTTTAGTTTAATTGTGTGTTGAGGTAGTTTATCAACCTTTAGAAATCCAACCAAGGCACTAGGAACCATATTTGGTGAAAGGGCAGTAGGATAGTGTGCTTGGGAATACTGTTGTTGCTCGGGTTACATTGGTGCTCGGGCAATATTGTTGCTCGGGTTACACTGACGGTCAGGAAGTTCTGCTTCTCAAAAAGGTTTCTCGAGTTTTACTATGTCACTCAGGTATGTCTCTTGGGTTTTCTTCTTATGGTTGTAGACTAAAGCTTGGGTGTTGAAGACTAGTTTGTTTTTGCGCTCGACACTAATGCTCGGTAATGACAATTTTTTGCTCGGTAATGTCAGTTAACGACCTAGGAAACATGAGATTTGATGTTTAGGACCAGTTGGGTCAACTACAATAGATCATAACATGTTGCTTCTATGTTGATGAATAGGGACACTTGTTCTAGTTATGGGAAGGTCATTTATTGATCGCCCATGCCTTCATTACAAAGGTTGTTAAAGTTGTTGGAGTGTGCAAGATATTTTTGAGGGATGGATATATAGTTGAAAGTTTGTAAGAGAGATAAAGAGAGGATTGTACATGTAATAGATTTCAGATTGTGAATAGAGAATACATAAAGTATTTGGAAACTATCTTCAATATTTGTCATGTATTCTATGAGAAATTTGTTTTGTTTTGTTTCTCATGCTGAACCAGTCGGTTTAGCTTGGAGAATGAGTTTATCCTAGTAGATTCTACAACATGAAATAATAGTTTAACGGTGGGAATTGGGTCTAGAGAAATTGAGGTGAAGATCTTAGTGACTTCCTCAAGGTAGGGTTTGATAATACCCTATAAGTTCCATTAGAGACCTTTGAGCAAATTCAGGCTGACTCTCAGTAGCACTAGATCCCCAAGTTCTACATCATATTGGTATTAGACCAAGAAGATTTGGGCTTGTGTTGTTTGGGTGTGATTTTTAGAAGAGTTTGTAAATTCATCCAACATGGTGTCCAATGCAGAGATAGAAAGAGATATAGGAGAGAAGAAAGAGGAGAACAAACTCCTAAAGGAATAGTTAGCCAAAATGGCATGTAAGTTAGAAGAAGTGCAGCTTCAAACTATAGCAGTTGGTGAATTGATGAGAGAAGTTGATGAAAAGGGTAAATTAGTGGTCGAGGAAGACATGATCCCAGAGCTAGACCATGTGCTTTAAGATGAGCCATTCTTGAAAGTGTTGAATGAAATGAGTGGTAAGTCCTTAGAAGGTGTGCCTCTATTTAGTGGGAAGATGGATCCATAATTAATCATGGAATGGATAGAAGGTCTCGAGAATCAATTTGATTGTTATACTATGACCAAAGCTTAGAAAGTTTGAATAGCCAAGATAAGATTGAGAGGAATTGCTCTCACATGGTGGAAATTTGTCCAAGATGAAAGGATAAAAGGAGGAAAGAACCCCATAACTAGTTGAAAATGTATGGTGGCTAAGATGAAGTAAACCTACCTTCCTGATGATTATGAAGTGCAGTTGAACAAGAAAAGGTAGAATTTGAGATAGAAAGACTTAGAAGTTAGTGCCTATATAGAATAATTACACAAGATATGCTTAATGTCCCATGTAATGGAAGAGGAAAGCCTAAAAGTGCCAAGATATCTTAATGGCCTCAAGTGGAGTATTCAAGAGGAAATTAGTCTCTTAAGCCCCAAGACTGTACACCAATGCTATCAACTAGCCCTCAAGGTGGAAGAGAAGTTCAAGAAGAAGCAAGACCAAATAGTAGAGGTAGAGGAAGAGACAATAGAGGTCATAGAGGAGGATATGGAGGAAGGAATTTTGAAGCTAAAAACTAGAGTGAGTCCAAACTCGTCGAGAATCAAGGAGAATCCAGTAACACTAGAGGTGGTTACAACCAAGGAAGAGGTTCAAATAATAGTTCAAGAGGAAGAACTAATAATCAGGGAAGAGGATCTTACTTCTCTTTGATGAAGTTATATAATCATCAATAGTTTGGGCATCCTGCATATTGATGTCATGCAAAGAGCTCTACTTCACAAGGAGGAGAGAAAAGAGCCAACTATGTGCAAGAAGATTCTTTTAGAAGCAAGACTGCACAAGTCACCATAGGTTTAGAAATGGGAGAGCACTTGATGGTTCGTAGAGAACTCCTCAAGGAAGCCATAAAGGAAGAGCCAAGCCAAAGAAGATCTTTGTTTTGAGTCAACTGCAAGATACTCGGTAAGGTCTGTAAAGTTATCATAGATTCAAGTTTTACTGATAATATAGTTTCTCTAGAAACTATTAAGAAGTTAAAATTGACAAGGATTCCTCATACTAATCCTTATAGAGTTACTTGGTTGAATATAGATCAACATGTAATAGTCGATAAGAAAGATTGGATAAAATTTTCCATGCGGAGGTATAAGGACAAAGTTTTTTGTGATGTCCTACCCATGGATGTGTGTCATCTGCTATTGGGTAGACCTTGGAAGTTTGACCGAGCTAAAGTGCATGATAGAGCTAAGAACTCCTATTCCTTCAAGAAAGATGGAATAAATTTTAGGGTATAGTCAACCTTGGAAGAAGAGGAAGAGAAGAAAAGTGGTCCCAACCTACTGTTGGCCAATGATAAATAATTCTTGAAGACATTAGAAGAAGAAGATGGAGTAGGCTTTGCCTTGGTTTTGAAACAAAAGAGTGAAAAGGGAAATAAGAGGGAAGAGTTTCCTTTAGAGATTCAAAGGTTGTTAACTCAATACCAGACCATAGTCAGTGATGGTCAACTAGCTACCCTACCACCTGAGAGATCTATTAGTCATGAGATTGAATTTATCCCTGTAGCTTCACTTCCAAATAAAGATGCTTATAAGATGACCCCATAGCAGAATACAAAGATTTATAACCAAATCCAAGAACTAATTGACCAAGGGTTGATTAGAGAGAGCATAAGTCCATGTGTTGTTCCCAGAGTCCTAGCCCCAAATAAAGATGGTACTTGGAGGTTGTGTACAGATTCTAGGGCCATAAATAGGATTACTTTTTGGTATAGGTTCCCAATACCAAGGATAGAAGACTTAATGGATTATCTTGGTGGAGCTAAATATTACTCCAAGATAGATCTTAAAGATTGGATATCATCATATAAGAATTAAAGAGGGAGATAAGTGGAAGACTCCTTTTAAGACTACCAAAGGACTTTATGAATGGCTTGTTATGCCTTTTGGGTTGTCAATGCCCAAAGCACATTTATGAGATTGATGTATGAGGTTTTGAAGGAATTAATTGGGAAATGGGTTATAGTGTACTTAAATGACATCCTAGTGTTTAGTAAGACAAAAAAGATCATCTTAGACATCTGAAGATAGTAATATAAAGATTGCATGAGGAGAAGATGACAATCAACTTGGAAAAGAGTGAGTTCATGAAGCAAGAGTTGGTATATTTAGGTTTTGTTATCTGAGAGGGTAACTTGAAGATGGATACAATTAAGGTGGAAGAAATATTTACTTTTCCTACACCAAAGTCAGTCATTGAAGTAATAAGCTTCCATGGTTTAGCCTAGTTCTACTGGAACTTCATCAAACAGTTTAGTGAAATCAATGCACCTATTTTAGATACCATAAAGGGAGGTATGAAAGCCAAATTACAATAGAATGAATACGTTGATGAATGATTTGAGCATCTGAAAGAAAGGATAGTGACTCAGCCAATATTGACACTTCCTAGTTTTGACAAATTGTTTACTGTGGAGTGTTATGCTAGTAACATTGTTGTCGGTGCAGTTTTGAGTCAAGAAGGAAAGCCTGTCGCCTTTCATAGTGAGAAAATTAGTGATGAAAAGAGGAACTATTACTCATGTGATTTGGAATTGTATGCATTAGCACATGCACTAAGTAAATTGAGACATTATCTCCTTCCCAAAGAATTTTTAGTTTTTACTGACAATCAGGCTTTAACTTTTCTAAGTTCACAGGATAAACTCATCCGTAAGCACATGAAATGGGTGGAGTATATAAAAGCCTATACCTTCTCCCATCAAGTAGAAGAAAGGAGTAAAAAATAAATTAGTAGATGCATTAAGTAGGAGGTTACTCACAGTAAAATAATTTTAGTTAAGAAGCATTGGCATTGAAAGCTTCAAGGATCTGTATCCAACAGATGAAAACTTATTAGCTTTATACAAGGTATTTCAAGATTTTCAAAATCACTTTCATAGTGAGTATTGTGAGTATAATCTTCAAGAAGGTGTTTTATTCAAAGGAAGAAAACTTTGTGTACTGAGAGGTTCCATGAGGGAGAACCTAGTATAAGAAAAGTGTAATGGTTCATTATGTGGACATTTTGGGTTGAATAAAACTCTAGAGTTGGTCAAGAGGTATTACTATTGGCCAATAATGAATTAGGATGTCCAAAGGTATATAGATACTTGTATGTTCTATCAGAATTCCAAGGGGTCTTCATCTAATGAAGGATTAAATCATCCCCTTTGATGAGGAGCTCCTCTCCCAAAGCCTTTTATCTCTCTCCAAGACCTTCACTAGGTCTCTCTTAGGGTCTCTTTCTCTACCGTTAATAGAGGATTCTTTCCTAATCCTCTAACTCCTAGGAACTTCTCACCAATTTCAAACTCAACTCCTTTCACTCTTTTTTAGCTTTCTTGCAACCATGGCTTCACAAGCCTCCTATCACTCCAATGGTGTCAACTTCCTAAGATGAAGTTTGTAGTACTCCTTAGGTCTACTAAAACTCCTATGGATCCATTTGAGTGAATCCTTCTTCCATTTTCCAATCGACCTCAAAATATAGTATTTTAGGCCTTGTAGTCTTTTAGGCCTATTAGCCCTCCTAATCACTGAAAATGTGATTTTTCTCCTAAAATCCCTTAACAACCCTAGAAAAAAGTACATATTCTTTATGGTTTTTTCTTACCCTTCAATATTTTCTAGGTCTCTGATCCCAACTATGTCTGTACAATGGACTTCTACACAACCCCTAAAAACAAGGGTTTCAAAGGCATGTAGACTGGTTTGGTAACTTGGACTTCTTTCTCCAATTAGATGGTCTCCTTTGAACTTCTCCTTCCATAAGAAGGTCTGAACCATATTCCTCTACACTCTTCTAATCTTGATTGGCTCATACCAATCACTTTTCAATCTCCATTGCCACTGTATTATTCAGATACCCTAGCCAAAATGATCACCACTCGCCTAGGGCCTGAATGTTCTTGAGCTTCCCCTACACACACACACACTCCAAAAGCCATATCTACACATTATATACAAGGTCCTAGGGGATTCCAAGTGGTCATGGATTTTGCACCAGGGTAACTCCAAAGAAACATATTATTTACATAACTGATCCAAAACTAGCCAGTGAACTTGCAAAACACAAAATATTTAACAAAACCTAACCAGAAAGTAAAATATACCAAAATAATACCACAAAAATCTTGGAAAATATATTGAAAACACTATCCAATCATTCATTCAGTCCATTCAATCCAATAAAGGGATGGATGATGGCTCTGTCACCAAATTACACTGCCAATTGGTTCTTCCTTGTAATCTGTCCATACAAAATAAGATCTAACTGTCAGATTAGGGTTGGATTCACCTTATATACTCCTATCCCATCTATTTGGACCATTTGGTCAGGATTTGGGCACCTTAATGTCTGATTCCTAAAATCTAGGAAATGTTGTCATGACAACTTTGACAACTTTTGTCAAAATTGCAATTTTCACATTTTGAGTGTCCTAATTGGTTTCAAACTTTACCAATTGACCTCAAATGGCTAGAAAACAACTAAACATTATAAATCTTCCCAATTTGGGAATTTGGTCAACTCTTTGACTTTTGAATTGACTTCTAGGCCTTAGACTCCTCAAATCAACTAGACTCAAACAACACAACCCTAATCTTACCAAACATAAACCACACCTCAAACACACACTAGGGACTTTATATTTTAGTACTTATTCATGGATGGTTGGAAAAACCAACCTAAATGCTAGAACTGATTAAGATTTTTCAATAGACCTTAAGGGTGCTCCTACACCATACTCCCCCCTACAACAAGCAAGTTAAGGAACTTTTGGTGATAGGAACTCTTCACTGATTCCATGTTTCTTGAAGTCACTTTCAGCTATCCAAGTGGCTTTTGACTATGGTTGTTGCTTCCACTTCACTAGATGCTCCATGCAGAACTTATGTGTTGTTTTTTTTTCACCCTTGAATCCAATATCTTCTCAACTTGTGGTTGGTCCTGTTCCAGAGTCTTGAACTCTCCCATATCCTTATGTACCTCTGTTCTATACTACATCTCATCCATATCTCACCCATTTATTGACAGGACTTGGGTGACCGGGTCTGCCAACAGATGTAAGTTGTCACCGGGTACCGGGGTACCAGCCAACTTCACCTACAAAGGTTATCTAGGGAAATGAGATTCCCTGGGCCTCCAAGCACCTGAGGGTCAAGTCTTGATGGTGTGGGGCTCAGTTGGGAAATGTGACTATTTTTGAGGGGGATATATTTTTTCTTCAACTCGTTCTCTCTGGGGATTCAGGAAGGTGGGGTTTCTCCAAGCATTTTACACTTAGCAAATAAATTGAAAAATATCGTGTAGGGTTAGAAGTATTTCATATACCTATAGTTATGTTTAAACATTCAATACATCAATAATGCTATGATATAATACACTAAATACTAAAGAAATACACAACCATTAGTTCATATTATATTGGTAGTAAGGGAAAGGAGGTCGTTAATCTACTTAAAGTACCAGAGCAAAAGACATGAAGAACAATAAACATAAAATACCATTAACTTAGAAGACAAAGTGCTAACAACATCATTGCAAGAACCCTCTCTTCTTCATTAACATTCCTTCTAGCGAGCACTAGTGCATGGTACAATGGTGGCTCTAAGGGAACATCTAACTACTGAAAGCTTAAAGACTAATGAGCATTGAGCTCTCAATTGAGAAATGAAAATACTACTTTTTGATTGCTATGGACTACAAAATCATCAATTTTGTTGATCCTTGGAATACGACCAAAATCACTATTTATACACATTTTCCTTCTAACCCTAACCCTAAGCCTATTTTACATCTTGCCATAAAATATATCTAGTGGCCGGTTCTACCTGTGCCACTTTACAAAATACCTCGAGACAGAGAAGGTCTGACATGTCAGAATAATAAGACAAGAAGATGGAGTGCAAGAATAGGCCTTGAGAAGAGAGTCGAGAAAGAGAAGGAAGAAATCTAGTCCCTTGGGGATCGAGGCTACATGCCTCATAAATGGGAAATGCAGTGCCCTGTCTCCAATGAGCTAGGTGTATATCGAAAGTGGTGCCTTGAGAAGATCATTTGTCAAAAATCTCTTTTTCGATCTGATGTGCCCTGATGTAGCTACCTACCCTCTGATAACCATTGATAACCTTTATCTACTACTTGAAAGTGACCGGTCAGTCTTGGAGACCGACACATGGGTCACTGAAAGAATACAAACTATAGGATCCGGGAACTTACATTCCAAAAGAAAAGAATACAAAAAGACTTAGGTTTTCTCCGGTCCCTAGAGAATCTTTATTGTTCTTTATTATCATTGAAAGGCTAGAGGAGATGGGAGATTCCATCTTCATCAACTTCTTTAAGACCAGCCCATCGGTACTTAGCCACCTCAATCTGTTCCCCCAGGTCTAGAACATTTCCTTTAAACTCATCGACCATTTTTGCCGCATCATGACCACTGAGTACCATACGAGTTATTCTTGTCATTTGGGTGCCATCTACTCCCTCCGTGGATTAATACTTTGATTCCATCAGCTCATTGAACTTCCCTAGGACATACTCCTCTGGCATGCAAGTGTTAGTGCTAAATGGGTTAGCTCCGGAGACCTTTGTGACAAAAGACTTGTATAAATTAAAAGAATATTATACTACATTGATTTTCTCCCATAGAGTCCCCACCAGTTGCTTGATTACCCCCAATGTGAGGTCAAGTCTAGAGTGTTAGGTTCTCAAAAAATTGAACGACTCCTCTCCCAAAATTTCAGACTTGAAAATAACTTCTTCTCTGAGGCCAAGGAGTTCTTCAAAGTCTACTTTCCATGCTTCATAATTTTTTATGTCACCTTCCCATATGTTGATAATGGTTTTGGTTTGATGCAAAACATGGCGGGCTGCATATAATTCTGAGAGGGTGGACACCAGGAAATGCTAGACATTTCCTACCTGTAGAGAAACCCACTCATCGACCGCCTGGGCCTTCTTCTTCATCACCCACAATGAATCTATGTCACTTTGCGGTAGTGGTGCATCAAATGTAGAGGCCTCTGGAGGAATAGCATTGATAGGCTGGGCCAGCTCAGTTAGCAACCCCATAAGGTTTGTAGTTTTGTCATTTTCTTCCTTGAGCCTTTGGGCCTCCTTTTCATAATGGGCCTCTTTTGCCTTAACCGCTTCTTTTAACAGGTCTACCTTACCCTATTTTCCCCTCTTTCCTAGTGATATCTGTATACTATAATCCCCAGCCTCAAAAATTGCTTCGTCAGCGTCTGGGGGAGGTGTTGCTACCACTGCAACTGTTTCTTTGCCCGACCCGATTTGAAGAGTATGAACCATCCAAGCTTTCTTGGCCTTTGCTGGGTCCTGAGCCTGAGCCATCATCTCAGGCAAGGAGAGATGAGCTTTGGGAGTCGATGGCGCCTTCGTGTTCTTGGTTTCTATTAACCACTATGGCTGCAGGGGTGGCTTATTAGCCAAAGCTTGTTCGTTGGATTCTTCCCTGATATCTTCATGCTGTTCCTCTTCAGTGGTATGGGTCTCACCTGGATTCTCCCTTGCATCTTTTGATTCATTGACAACATTTTCCTTAGTGACATTTTTTTCTTCTACCTTGTCATCTATATCTTTGGCTATGTCTTGGTCTTCGTCGGCCACCCCAGGGGTCTCTTCCTCTTCATGTTGTTGTTCCTCCTCAGCCTCTATCACTGGAGTGTCCTCTTCCATAAGTACATCTTTAGGTAATGGGGGAGGTATCAGGCCAATATTTAGTGTTTGAGCCGTAGTGATTACCTCTCCAAATGTAACCTTCGGGAGTGGCACTTGGAACACGACGGATGAGGTTAGGGTTGCTCCCGAAGGTCCTGTTCTCTCAGCGGATGCCATTTGTTCATTTTTATTTTGTTAGCCTACTCCCATGTCCTATATCTCTGGGACCTCAGAGGCAATCTCCTATTCTATCTCCTTTTCTACTTCCATCTATTCTTCCTACTCCTGCACAGGTTCTTGTTCTGAAGCTTCTTCTTATTCTGGGACTTCAACCTCTGTCTACTTGATGTCCCCCTATAAATTCCTTAACTTGTTGGTTCTAAAGACATCATCAAATTCATCCTGTAGGGGAGGGTTGGATGGGACATCAGCAAACTCAGGTTCCCTCTTCAGCTCCAGGGAATCAGAGGAAAGGATCTCAACTTGTGGGATCTGGGCATCCCCAACTTCGGCTCTGCCTTGGGCTTTTGTTTAAGCCTCTTCTTTCTTCTAGTGACTAAGGGTGGCCCTGAATCCCTTAGTACTGCTTGTTCTTCTAGATCTACCCCCATTGCCTTAACCATTAAGGCTGCTAGCTAAGGGGAGGAGGGAGGATGAATTGGTCCAGTCATGAGTACCAGAGTAGCCAGCCATATGATTAAATTCTCCCTCAGTTGGGAGGCTGCTACTGATTGCTTTATTTTCTCATTTATGGGGACTTCTTGCATATTTGGAGTCTCCATTATTTCTTTTCCCTTATCTCCTCCTTGTGAAGAAGTCCCGGCCCCCAGGGTTATCTTTGGTATCGGTTGGGCAGCCCGACGGATACTCCCGGGGCACACCTTCTTAAAGTAGGTGTGGCTATGTTTTACCATATTGTGGGTGAACTCTTCAATGGTGGGCCCCTCCTGGGCATCCCAGTCCATTGGTGGGAGGGACAACTTATCAATCCCCTTTTCTTTATACTGGGGATCTATTATGGAGCCGGCCTTTGAGAAGTCATCCAGAAATCTCTGGAGCTTCAATCTTTCCATCATCCCTGCGGTCATCCTGATGTAGTGTAGGCTTCGGACCTCCACGTCATCATGGAAATCTTCCTAGAAGTCTTCCATGTGGTATTGGTGGGGCTTTGATGCCCGGGAAGTGCTGATGTGATTTTGTCATGCGGATCAAAATGCTGCCGCACCAAGTAGAATTCTGCCAAGTTATAGCTTTTAAGCTCATTGTCTTCTTCTTTGGCAGTGGCTAGACTGTATGAATAATTCCCACAAGTGATTGGGAATGGAACATTTTTCACCTTCTTTAGGCTAAAAAATGAGTGCAACTCTAGGATTTGCTGCAATATTCCAAAAGAATTATCTTGTTCCCACAATGTTTGGGTAACAAGTAGGGTTTCCCGGAGAAGCCAGTTACCCTTATGTATGTATGCTCTTGAAACTATATATAATAATGGCCATTGCTCTAGACCAAATCCATCACCTCTGTAGATAGGTGGTATCCTGCATCCTGGCTAGGTGTGAGTAGGTTGTAGTAAACGAAAGTGTCATTTACTCAGCAAAAATTGGGGAAACTGGCCTCCCATTAAATCTGTGGGAAATGATCCCAAGGGGCCTTCTGACCAGGAGCTATCTTGAGTATGCATTCTATGAAAAACCCATTGGTGCGGGGTCGATGTTGTGCCAGGGCCCAGAGAACATAGGAAGTCATATAAAACTTCTTCTTTTGGACCATCTAAAGGAATTGGGAATCCACGTGATTTGAAATTATGGTGGCCCAGTCAAAATACTCCCCACTCATGTTGATACCAAGCAAGAAGTAATACATCCATCTAGAGAATTCTCTAGCATGTTGTTGCCCGAAGACCTGACATAATGCTATCATCCCCATCTAGATGCTTTCTTTGAATTTAGACCTGGGGATTTCTAACATCATCCTCTTGGGATCCCTCTTTGGGGCCTTGAGAAAATGATTGTTTATATATATGGATTGCTTCCTCCAACTACTTAAATTGTGCCAAGGCATCTAATTTGGTAACTATAGCTGACCTATCAAATTGAGGAATCCCCAACCCCGTCTAAAAATTTGTGGCGTCGAGAGACACCATAGCGGTGGGATACCTGGTTGGCTCCAGGGCTACAAGAATAATGGCCTGGATGGATGTATTGTAGTGCACTACAAGTGTAAGAATAAGCTTTAGTGATTGCACTAAGCACAAGAAATAGGCTACCTTAAGAATCCCAGAATTCCCAATTTTAATGGCCAATGGATCCCCGACCTACCGCTGAATGTACATCATCTATACCAAGGCCTGCATCTTGGGCCATGTCTCGACACTGGTGTTAGTAATAAATTGAACTTTGGACTCAATATTTGATCCCATGAAAATGCTATCCTTTATGTATTTCATGCTTAGGGGAAATTTCTCTAGAGCCTTCTCTATTTTGGACCTAACAACTGCTCTAGTAACTGCCGTAGAAGGAAGTTCCAGACTCCCAAGTGGTGAAGATGTGGAAGCTTTAGACATGATGAAAGTATGTCACTCTATAAACCTACAAGGCAAGGTGACCATCATAATAGATAAATGAATATTATTCTGGGGTCCAGAGATCTTACCACCATGGCACCTGCTTTCCCTGAAAAGTTAGCTTAGTTCAAAAATCCCAAAAAGTATATATATATTTTGTAAACTTGGAAATTTAACCCATATCCAGGCCTGGGGGTCTCATCACACTTAGTAAAGGCAAGATGTGGGTTGGGTGATGACAAGAGACCCGGAGTCTGGAAAACTAACCATCTGGAAGGTGTGCACAAAAAGTGAGCCATCAGACCTATGTGGATGTCACGTGGCTGGGCAATAAATGGAAGTTATAGTGATGACGGTGGAGCCAACTTTCTGAATGTGCAAAAAGTGAAGGCCACTTGAACAAATTTAAATGCATGCATGGGACATTAATGAAGGATAGGCTATTTTATGGAGGAGAGAGAAAACCACCTGGTTGAAACTGGCCAAGAGCCAAGTTTCAACCAGGCGGTATTCTACCCAGAGTGAGCTCGCAAATTAGGAACACGGAACAAACACAGCATGGCGAGCTCAAAAAACTACCAAATGAATATAGACAGAACATACACCTAACCTAAGCAGAGATGAAGGACATATACATGACAAGCGGAGGGATATACAACAATATATACCAAATATACATATGTACAGAATGCAGAGCGGCTATTTATAAAACTAGAGAATGTACAAAACATCTACAACTTTACATTATCCTACATCTACACAGAGGGTGGACAACCCTTTGGCAAAGCTGACCCACCAATGGGTGGCAAACCAGAAATAAATGCAACACAAAATAGAAATGCAAGACAGCACAAAAAACTAGACAAAAACCAAAAAGAAGGCACCAACCTGAAAATGAAGAAAGGTAAGGAAATGAACTCATGTCGTGAACACTCTGCAATAGCCCTTAACATCAAACAATCACCACTTACCACCACAAACCACCCACAATTTTTTAGAATAGCTCAGAATGGTTCACACTGGATTCTCGCTAAATTGCTGTAAAATCGCTCAAATTGCTTAAGTGTTTTAATCAGGGTAATTGTGAAAATGATAGGTAGTTTCTATTTATACCCACAGTAAAAAGCAAGGTACCTTTCCTTTCATAAACTCCAAACAAACAGACCTCTGGACTCCGGGCTCGGGGATTCCATGCAACCATACCTTCTTACAAAAAGAAGACATTATGGTGAAGAATCCCAGAGTCCAAAATTTGGCTCTAGAAAAAGGATGACCAACTCCAAGACCGGGTCCCAGAGACACAAGAGACAAAAATAAAAACAAAACAAACACTACGAGAAAGAAAACCAAGAGAAGGAAAACAAAGAAAAACAAAAAGAAAACAAGACAAGGCAAGAGCCAAGAGCAGAAACCAAAAAGGGGGACCCAACATTTTGCACACAAAATATAGGGACGGGAATGCAGGGCATAAAAAATGGCAATTATCTGGGATAAATGTCTTAGTGCATTCGAGAACTACATAGTCTCTAGTTAGCAAAATTAGAATAAATTGTTACTTCGGAGCATCTTAACTACAAGGAATAAAATCTGAGAAAATCTGGCCATACGCAATTTAATCCATGATCTTTTCATCAGTGGTGAAGTGTGTGATTTGGAAGGAAATCAAGCTGATGATGTCTGGGAGAAGTAGAGAAGAGGCACTAAGTAAATCAAACCCCAAAGTCATCAGATTTGCTCGTTTCTCCTAGAGACCAGAGTTTTGTCCCATTTCTTTTTCTTGTTATTTTGTATGTTTCTGGGTGGGAGGGCGGTACTTCTTTCACCATCAAGCTGAAGCTTAGCTAGATTTAATGGTTTTACTTCTTTCACCCTTCCGCCCACCTTAATGTGCTAAATGGGGAGAAAAAATCTGAACCCGAGAAGAATCCTTTAAAAGTTCAGACTTGGGTCAACCAACTTAGTGCAACCAATCTACCCTTGATGTGTTCGATTACTTGTTCCTTATTTTAGTTCACTGATTACCAGACTTCTAGAGATAAACCCGATGAAGATTACTCAATGTAACACCAAACTTGTAAAATAACTCTGGAGACTGGACTGATTCCACCATACTAACAACAGTTTCTTATGTTCACCCTACTGAAGACAATATCCCAGAGACCAGATGTTATGCAAAGCATTCTAGCCCTTACAAAAGGGAGAGAAAAATGATGGAAACTGAAAAGAAGACAAGAAAAGTGAAAACAACCAAGGAAAAAAGGGCGGTCCCAGAGGATGGCAAACAAGGCTATTTACAAGGAAAGGTACCTCCCAACAAGGCACCAGGAAGAAAATATTTACAAGACAGAAAATTTGCATAAAGTACAATTTTGGGTGAACCAGCCTTATTCAAAATAATGTTTGAGAAACTATCCATTGATGGGCAATGGGATAGGTTCTCCAGTCATGGTGTTAAGGTGGTAGGTATTTTCTCCACAGATCTCTGAGATTAGGTATGGCCCAAGCCAGAGCCGTTGGAACTTGGTGTGCTTGTCTTTCTTCTCCCAGGCCTTGTCCCATAGCAAGACCAAGTCTGAATTCTGAAAAGCCTTGTATTTGGCTCTGTGGTCAAACCACCTTTTTACCACTACTTGATGATGTGCAAAATGTTCAAGGGCTGCGTCTCATTATTCTTCCATCCACACCAAGTTTAGGAGCCAAACCTCTACGATATTATCTTGGTTGCTGAATTCCTGCATAAATTGCAAAACTACGATCTGTAAGTTGATTGGGAATACTGGGTTCTGGCCATAAACTGGATAGAATGAAGATGTTCCCAAGGTGAGCTTAATTCAAATGCAATCTTCCTAGAGGGTGAATCTCAACTTTTGGTGCCAATCCTAGGGATTTTTTTCTAGCAGGTGTTTGATCACTTAAAGTAGATTTTTATTCGTAGATTCAGCAACACCGTTCCCCTGGGGGTAATAGTTGTTGCAAAATTTTAGAGTGATCTTCCGATTGTAGGTCCATTCAAGTAATTGTGCCAAATAAAATGCCAGACTATTGTCACATACTAGAGAAAAGGGCATTTTAAATATTGTGACGTTGTTTTCTTCTAGGTTTTTAATAACTACATTTGTTGTGTTATTTTTACAAGGTATCGCTTCAGACCACTAAGTGCAGTAATCGGTTGCAGTCAAGATGTACCAATGGTTGGCAGATGAGTTGGGGTTGATTTCCCTGATGAAGTCAAATTTCCATTGGGCGAAGGGCCTAGCCTCGAAGACTGGTTGTAAAGGTGTAATACCCACCTCTGAGTTTGCTTTTCAGTTTCGGTTGTCGAATTCTGTTAGGCCTTTTCATGTATGTGTGGTTTATTTCAGATGGCTTGGAGGATATTTATGTATCACATTTCGGTATGTTATTGATTCATTGCTTAGAGTGTTATATCTCCTATTTGCATATGATTTGTGGTTATTTCATGATGTTGATGTATATGTTAGGATGTCATCTTGATTATGGTTTTCTGACAATACTGACCCTAGAGTTATATGCACATGGATCATTTGTATGTTTTGCATTACTGTTTGACGTGCTTGATATGGTATGGGACAGAGTTGTAGTTACTTGCTTCGGCGAGATCCACATGATAAACTAGTCTCAACCATTGGTTTCTATATTATATACATGTATGCTCGTCTTTATGATGACAGGTTTGCAGGTACCGGGCTACGTCTTCCCTAAATTGGCAAGAGTGAGCGTGCCCTATCGCAATATCTCAATGGTAAGAGAGGGGAGATATTATTCAAGTCCAAATCCACACCCTAAACCCTTATTTTGTCCTATTGATGGACAAAGAATCTGATTGACTACCCTAGTGTTTGAATCTGTCAAGTGACGTGGATTCGTGAGCCTGTTTGTGTGTGTTGGGTTTCTGTTTCAGTTGATTATCTATTTAGATGAGTTTCAGGTGATTTGATGATGCTTTTAGCTTGATTTATTTAATAAATTTTCATGGTAAATATTAATGTTAGTTATTGCACCTGTAAGAGGGTAAAACATTGATATTTGAAATATATGGCTATTTAATAATTAAATATTAATTAAATGCCTATATTTAATTAATTGATTTAATTATTAAGTCTTGATTAAAATAATTGAGATTTAACAAATATTAAATTCAATTAATTGTAAATAATTGTGCATAGTTGAATTATTGAATATCATCTTAAGTTGCATGGTTAATTGATTTATTTAAGTAAAATATTATCTCATGCATTTTCAATTTAGCACTTTGCTTTTATATTATAAAGTTGAGTTCCTGTTGCATGCTTTAACTGGAATTGAAAATAAAGGAATTATCTTAATTAATAATTAGATAGTTATTTTCCCTTTAGGGTTTTCACTTTTTGAAAACCTAATTGCTTGGATTATCTATATCTTTGTATTGGAGACCTTTTTTAAGGTTGTTCAATCAGGGAGAAGGAGAAATCAGGTGATTGGGATTTTGAGGAGGTTTGCTTGGATTTGGAATATATCTTGCTTGGATTTGTGGGTTTGATCATCTCTTCTATTACTAAGGTAGGATCTTGAGC
>MU225120.1:233147-263297 GCA_018584345.1 Thuja plicata
TTTATCTTTGGATGGTGTACATGTGATTTGATCTTGGATTTCTAGTTGTCTTGATCTTTCCATCCTTATGCTTTTGCTTTAGTCTTTCTCGTTGTGATCAGAAAGCTTCTAGGATCTTCCTATGTGTCTCTTTATGATGGATTGTATACCTTTGATTGTCTTCATGTTGTATACCCATGTGAGTGGGCCTATTATTATCTCCTCAGCATGGTGGGAGTGGACCTTTGGTTCCACGCGATCGGGTGGTAGTGATTGTTATTACCATTGAGATCCGGCGGTTCTTCTTTGTGCCTGGATGATCCTTGTTGCAAATATATCTTCTGATTCTTTTGGAGACTTGTACCATTTCATGAGTTGTATCATGTGTATTCATCATGTTTATCTTAGGATGTTTTGATCTTATCATATCAGTTGTAATCTTGTAATAGTGTATCGGATGTGATACCTGTATTAGTTGTTGTATCATACTTGTATTAGAGTGATTACTACATACCCTGCGACATGTGCAGAGGATGTGAGTTATGAGATGTATATTATTGGATTCATTTGATGTATCCTTTGCGTTAGTTCTTTATAGTTGTTATTCGTAGATTATCTAGCTTAAGTGATTCTATGTCAAGGAACCCTCGAGGATTGTTATCTGTGTATGAGTTGTTCTTATGTGTATGTCGTGTATCTCATTGCATTGCTTCTGCATCATTAAAATTATTGTTTGTAAACATTTTTAAAAAAAAATTATCCTGTTAACTCAGTGTCAAGTTTAGGTTAGTTCTTCTGGGTTCCCTGGCGGGGCATTACAAAAGGCATAACCAGGTTATGCTCACAATGTGCTGCGGTTTGGAAATTGTGGCATCTTTGAACATGAGTGTAAACATCTTTAAATATATAAGGCCAGTTATACCCAGCCTGGAAGATTTGATGGGAAGTGGTGTCGGTTGAGCCATGCCCGGTTCTAAATTGCCCATGGAATTCTTTGATCATCTTCACAGCTTTGTCTCTGTGAATGCACTAAAGGTACACTCCCTCGTAGTTTCTGTGATAAAGCATAGAGTTTTTGATCATGAAGTGAGCACTTTTCATGCATAGGGTGTGGCATTTATTGGGAGGTAACCCCTCTAGGCACTTGTTATTCAACAATAAATATACCAAATTAGTGTACCACAGGTCTCGAGTGATGGAATCCACCGTGTAAGTCTGACATTCTATTTGGGGAGTCTCTTCTGCCATTGCTTGACTTAGTCCCTGGCCTCGAACTATCTTCATGGGTTGCATTTCCAAGTCATACTCCTAGAGGATGACCATCCATTTCCCCTTCCTTTCACCCAATTCACTCTGCATCAATAAATATTTCACAGCCTGGTCAGGGATGATAGCATGCACCTTGCTCCAGAGAATATAATGCCAAAATTTCTTCACGGCATGAACAAGAGAAAAGGCCTAATTTTTCAATGATGAGTATCAGAATTCGATGTTCTTGAAGGGAGAGCTCATGAAATCTATGGGTCATTCTTCCCCTTCAACCTTTTGAGTTAATACTACCATGGCAGAATGCGGCGAAGCAAAGGAGTAAATATAAAATGGAAGGGAGTAGTCTAGACTAGCTAGGATAGGTGGCTTCATTATTATTTGCTTGATCTGGGTGAATGCCCCATTTTCTTTAGGACCCCACTCAATTTTGGTATCCTTTTTCATCATTTCATTAAGTGGTTTGAATATCGCAGTGAATCTAGTGATGAACCGTTGGACAAAGTTGATCTTTTCAAAGAAGGATCGCATCTCTTTCTTGCTGCCGGGCATCTATAAATTTAGCAGTGCTTCAACTCTCTCGGGATCAATGGATATACCCTTCTTGGAGAAAATTTTCCCAAGCAACTTCCCTTTAGTGACCCTGAATATGCACTTCTTGAGGTTGAGGGATATTCCATACCGGCAACATCTCTCATAGATCTAGGCAAGGTGGGTGGAGTGTTCACGCCTATCCTAGGAAAAGATGGTCAAATCATCCATGTAGATGATTATACACCAGTTCACGAGGCCCTTGAATGCAATGTCCATGGCCTTTTGAAATGTGCCCCCATGTTAATTAAGCCAAAAGGCATCCTCCTATATGCAAACGTTCCCCACTTGGTGGTGAACATCATTTTCTCTCTATCTTTATACTTAACCATGACTTGGTTATATCCAGAGTACCCATCCAAGAATGACATCATTTGGGATCCATTCACTATTTGCAACACCTCATCCAATGATGGGAGAGGGTGATTATCTTTCTTGGAGGCCCTATTCAGGTTTTGAAAATCCACACAAAGGTGAATTTTGCCACTCTTCTTTCTCACAAGGACCAAATTGGCAACCCACGTAGTATGCCAGATTGGAAAGATTATCCGGGCTTACAGAAATTTCTCCACCTCTTGACAAATTAGAGGCTCGATCAATGGGTTGACTGGTCATTTCTTTTGCTGAAAAGGCTTAGCATCAGGTTTCAAGGGGATGGTATGAGTCATAATGGATGTGTCATATGTTTTCAAATCCTCATATCCCCATGCAATTATGTCTATGTATTCTCAGAGAACTGCGAGAATCTTCTCCTTCTCCTCAGGGGAGCAGGAGGTGCCAATGTGTATCATCTTTTCTTCACTGGGCTGGCCAATGTTTACTTTCTTGAATTTTCCTCCCTCAGAGGAGGATGACATCTTTTCCTGGCCCCAAGGGTTTGAGTCAAAGATATGTTTGAGCACGACCATCCCCTTAGGGATGGTGTTAGTGGGCAGGTCCATGATCCCATCATCTTCATCACCTTGTCCAGTATCATCATGGTCTTGTTCCTCCACTATCTGGTCCTCGAAGACACCAACATTGGCCATGAAGGCTAGGATATGCTGATCATCCTCAAAAAATTGAAAGTGGGTGACATTATCTAGAATGGATAGGATAGGGATCATCTCAACCAAAAATCTCTAGAGTCATGAGCCAGCCATGGGCTCAAGTGTGCTGGTGAAAATAGCGAGGGCATCCGGGACATAATTTTGTTGCTGGGGAATAAGATCAATGCTAAAGGCATCAAAATCTTCAATAAGGCTCCAAGCACAATTGTAGTATGTGGCCAGTCTCTTGTCATGACATGTGTATTGACTCCGAACCTATTTGACAACCAACTCTGAATCACCCAGAGCGTGGAGGTGGGTGATCTTCCCTTAATGCAAATAAGAGTCTAAGGACTAAAGCCTCGTACTCCATAACATTGTTCATGCAGTTGAATTGCAGCCTGTAGGATGTGAGGAAGGATTTCCCTCATAGGTTGATTAATTCTACTTTGGCCCCACAACCTTGTTTGGATCAGGACACATCAAACTTAAGGGTCCATAGATCATTATTTGCAGTCTGGAGCTGGGGAGAGGGAGTAGTCTTTGGATTGCTTTTGGGAGACTTGGGAGGAGTTCCTCCTGCACTTTTGGTGCATGGGTGAGGTTTACCTCTAGAGGGGTTTGAAGTTGAGATCCTTGGAGAGATGACACTGAAGAAGTGCTTCCAATAGGAGTACTAGGCTCCGAGGAATCAACTGTGCATTCTCTATTCCAGAAGGTGTTGATGTGTCGAGTAGCGACGGAAAGGCAAAGTTCACACTCTAGCTCTAAATTTTTTTGAGTGTACTTGACACCAAGTACTGGACAAGAGTGTATTAGGGGTTACTAAATCACCTTGAGAGTTGACCTCAACCCTCAAATTTTATTGTAGGTCCTGGGTTCTCTGCAGAACTATGGGATCCTCCCCGAGGGTGAAATCGAATGTTAAGATCTCAAAGGGTTGGTACACCCCAGGGGAAGTCTCAGAGAAGAAGACCTCACTAACCCTCCCAACTTTTGTAAGGGCCTACTTCATCTAGGGTTCACTTTCAAACTAGATCTTGTTTGATTCTTCTTCCTACAGGGAGCCATAAATGGGAGAAGTCAGTCAAAAAGTATCCATTCAAGGATTTAGACCAATTCTGACTTAATAACATCCCATAAGTCTCTGGGATGTCCACCACTTAGATATCGATTATGCTGGCTATCCTGGGGTCTTGGATGAGCTATATCTAGACATTCTTCAATTCCCCCACCATTTTTACGGTAGTTTTATCTATTTGAATCACCATGCCATTAGATGGGATGGGACAGAATCTGAGCTTCTAGCATATGGACAGGGGCATGATGTTGCCCGAAGCTCCAGTGTCTACTAGGCATTTGTGTATGTTTTTTCCTTAGATATTTAGGCCTAGTAGGAACGGAGGATCTTCATTGTTTCTCTAGAAGACAGCTGCATTAGCATCCTCAAAAGAGACAGTCTTAGGCAGGTGACAGACAACTTCCAGGTTTCCCAAGAGCTTCAGAAGAGACTTCTTCTACTCAAGACAGTTTAGCAAAACCTCCATCAAGGTCATGGAGGTGGTAGTTTGTTCTAATGCCTTTGTGATGTTGAACCTTCCTCCTAATAATTGGTGGCTTCCCTTGGCTAGGTCTTTTGCTTGGTTAGAGCTAGAACCTTATAGGGGGACTAGCCAGTCATTTGTGTTGTCCTAGAGAAGAGTGTCCTTGGTGGGAGGTGTTGGCATGTAAACTAGTCATTTGCCAGCCTAGCTCCAAGTGTTGTAAGGAGCCCATGGGTTGGTGAAGGCATTGGCCTCGAAGGTTAGAATTGATTCATCAAAGAATTCCTACAATTCAGATTCTTCTTCATCTTCTCCGGAGGATCCGAAGAAGATGGTCTCATAGGTGAATTTACTGTGAGTTGACTCCTGCACAGGAGGCTCTAGGGGAGTAGCATCATGCGATTGTTGTCTGTCTAGCTGGGAGATCATGATGCCCTTCTCTAGTGTGGCATAATTAACCTTGTTGTGGGAGCCAGTGTCATGCAGTCTACACCAATTGGTCATGGGATAAAATTCTGTGACTAGTGTGAAATATGATGGCCTAGCACCACTTTGATTGGCATTTTGGTTCGGAGGCGGGCCTCTGGTGTTCATGTTATTGTTCCATTGTTGTTGATTGGGCTGAGGCCCATTGTTGAAGTTTCTTCCCTCGACATTGTTGTTTCATTGGCCAGAGAAAATATTCCCTCTTTGGGAATTGGAATTTTGGGGTGCATAGGACCTCGCCTTTAGCTGACCCATGTCCATAGTCAAGGTGGACAACATTCACTGGAGGGATTCAACCTCAGCAGTTAACTGAGTATTTATGTCATAGTGTGATGATTATTGTTGGTGGTTCCCTGGGAAGGCAATAGTATTTGCCAGAGTTGAGGGCGACAATCCTCCAGCTATGGATGACTGAAAGAAGGGCACTCTGGGTGGTTGTGTCTGAGGTTGTTATGCCTGCTGTAGCTGATTCCAAGGGAAGACTTCTAGACCTGGTATTGTTGGAGACTGTGATGGATAAACATACCAGGCCTATTGGTCTATTGGAGGTGGTGGGGGATTCATTGCCATTGTTGGGGCACCCATTTCCAGAGTGGGGTTGTATCCCCTAGTGTACGCTGTTCCACCGGGGATCATGTTGAAGGGTGTGTTTTTCCCAATTCCATCAGAGATTTGTTGAGTCCACGAGATAGTTTTAAGGCTAGGTTGTAAAATTTCACTAAAGTATCTCGGTCCCCCAAAGAGGTTTTTCTCTAGAGGAGAGTGGCAATGAAGGGGTCCATCACGTTGAGATAGGTCTATATGGTTACTTTTGGGGATGGAATGAAAGGGCCCATGCACCATTTCAAGGCACATTGGAACCGGTGGTTGAATGATGTAAGGGGTTCATTGGGTTCCTTTCTGATGGAGATGAACTAGATATGGGACCAAGATAGGTTCACATGTATGTGAAAGGTAGCCAAGAAGGCATCCTCCATGTCTTGCCAATTGTTGATGGAGTTGGCAGGAAGGTTCATGAACCAGTTCAGCTCACCTTGTCCTAAGGACACTGGAAAAATATGGGTCACAACATCTTCATGTTGGATCTGGTGTCGGTTCATGGAATCTTTGTATGCCTATAAGTTTTCTTCTATGGTTTGTGATCCTAGGTGCTCATACCATGGGAAAATCTTCTCCGGGTGTGAGGGCAAGTTGTTGGCTGTGCCTGGAAAAGTTCCCATAGGGGACCCAGTGTTATCGAAGTATGCAGCCATTGGTGGATTTGGATTTTGAGTAGTTTGAGCATTTTTTATTGGGACTATCTAGGAAGTTTGAATATTCTGTGGTATACTAGACCACTAAACAATAGTGGTTGGCATGGTCTTCGGGGTCCATTTCTTTCAAGCGAGAGGCTTGAGTTTGACAAACCTTCTGGGGTTTGGGGCTGACCTAAGGATTATCTCAAATTTTACTGGGTAGAAAGACCTAATCCCACTAAAGGCTTGACTCCTAAAACTATGGCTTGGGGAACCCTTGGGAGGTTTAAAATTAGAATCTCAAGGGGGGCCGAGTTCATGCCCTCCTAGCACCAGTTTCTGTTGACGGGACTTTGGTGACCGAGTCTGCCAACAGATGTAAGTTGTCATCGGGTACCAGGGTACTGGTCAACTTCACCTACAAAGGTTATCTGGGGAAATGAGATTCCTGGGGTCTCCAAGCACCTGAGGGTCGGGTCTCAATAGTGTGGGGCTCAGTTGGGAGATGTGACTATTTTTGAGGGGGATAGCTGGTTTCTTCAACTCATTCTCTCTGGGGATTCAGGAAGGTGGGTTTTATCCAAGAATTTTATACTTAGCAAATAAATTGAAGAAGATATTTCAAGGTTAGAAGTATTTCATCTACCTATAGTTATGTTTAAACATTCAATACATCAATAATGCTCTGATATACTACACTAAATATCAAAGAAATACACAACCATCATTTCATATTATATCGGTAGCAAGGGAAAGGAGGTCATTAATCTACTTAAAGTATCAGAGAAGAAGAGATGAAGAATATTAAACATAAAATACCATTAACTTAGAAGACAAAGTGCCAATAATGTCATTGCAAGAATCCTCTCTTCTTCATTAACATTCCTTCCAACAAGCACTAGTGCATGGTACAATGGTGGCTCCAAGGGAGCATCTAACTATAGAAAGCTTAAAGACTAAGGAGCATTGAGCTCTCAACTAAGAAATGAAAATACTACTTTTCTATTGCTATGGACTACAAAATCATCAATTTTGCCAGCCCTTGGAATAGAACCGAACTTTCTATTAATAAAAATTTCCCTTCTAACCCTAACCCTAACCCTATTTTACATCTTCCCATAAAATATAATATCCAGTGGCCAGTACTACTTGCACCACTTTACAAAAGACCTTGAGATAGAGAAGGTCTGACATATCAGAAGAATAAGACAAGAAGATGGAGTGGAAGAATCAACCTTGAGAAGAGAGCCAAGAAAGAGAAGGAAGAAATCTATTCCCCTGGGGATCGAGGCTACATGCATCATAAATGGGAAATGTGGTGTCCTGTCTCCAATGTACCAGGTGTACATTGAAAGCGGCGCCTTGAGAAGATCATTTGTCAGAAATCCCTTTGTCAATATGATGTGCCCTGATGTAGCTACCTACCCTCTAACAACTGTCAATAGCCTTTATTTATTGCTTGAAAGTGACCAGTCGGTCTTGGGGACCGAGACACGGGTCACTAAAAGAATACAAACTATAAGATTCAGGACTCTGGGATCTGGGAACTTACGTTCCAAAAGAAAATAATACAAAAAGACTTAGGTTTTCTCTAGTCCCCAGAGAATCTTTTTTGTTTCTTATTGTCATTGAAGGTCTGGAGGAGATGGGAGATTCCATCTTCATCAACTTCTTTAAGACCAGCCCACCGGTACTTAGCCACCTCAATCTATTCCCCCAGGTCTAGAACATTTCCTTTAAACTCATCAGCCATTTTCACCGCATCATGACCACTAAGTACCATATGAGTTATTCTCATCATTTGGGTGCTATCTACTCCCTTCGGGGATTGATACTTTGATTCCATCAGCTCATCAAACTTCCCCAAGACATACCCCTCCAGCGTGCAAGTATCAGTGCTGAATGGGTCATCTCCAGAGACCTTTGTGACAAAAGACTTGTATAAATTAAAAGAATATTGTACTACATTGATTTTCTCCCACAGATTCCCCACCAGTTACTTGATTACCCCCAATGTGAGTTCAAGTTTGGAATGTTGGGTTCTTACAAAATTGAATGACTCCTCTCCCAATATTCCAGACTCGAAAACAAATTCTTCCCTGAGGCCAAGGAGTTCTTCAAACTCTACTTTCCATGCTTCATAAATTTCAATGTCACCTTCCCATATGATGATAATGGTTTCAGCTTGATGCAAAACATGGTGGACTGCATATAAGTCTGGGAGGGTGGACACCAAGAAACGTTGAACATTTCCTACTTGTAGAGAAACCCACTCATCGACCGCCTGGGCCTTCTTCTTCATCACCCGCAATGAATCTATGTCACTTTGCGGTAGTGGTGCATTAGATGTGGAGTCCTCTAGAGGAATAGCATTGATAGGCCGGGCCAACTCAGTTAGCAACCCAATAAGGTTTTCAGCTTTTTCCTTTTCTGCCTTGAGCCTTTGGGCCTCCTTTTCATAACAGGCCTCCGTATTTTCCCCTCTTTCCAAGTGATATCTCCATGATATTATAATCCTCAGCCTCGGTGGTTGCTTCGTCAGCATCTGGGGGAGGTGTTGCTACCACTGCAACTATTTCTCTGCCCGGCTTGGTTTGAAGAGTATGAACCATCTAGGTTTTCTTGGCCTTTGGTGGGTCCTAGGCCTGAGAAATTATCTTAGCCAAGGAGAGATGAGCTCTGGGAGTCAGTGTCGACTTCATTTTCTTGGTTTCTATTAACCACTGTGGCGGCAGGGGTGGCTTATTAGCCAAAGCTTGTTCCTTGGCTTCTTCTCTGATATCTTGCTGGTATTCCTCTTCAGTGGTACGGGTCTCACCTAACTTCTCCCCTACATCTTTTGATTTGTCGGCAACATTTTCCCTAGTGACATTTGTTTCTTCTGCCTTGTCATCTGTATCTTTGGCTATGTCTTGGTCTTCATCGGCCACCCCGAGGGTCTCTTCCTCTTCATGTTGTTGTTCCTCCTCACCCTCTATTTCTGGAGTGTCCTCTTCCATAAGTACATCTTTTGACAATGGGGGAGGTATCAGGCCAAGATTTAGTATTTGAGTCACAGTGATTACCTCCCCAAATTTAACCTTCGGGAGTGGCGATTGGAACACAGCGGCTGAGGTTACGGTTGCTCCTGAAGTTCTAGTTCTCTCAGCGAATGCCATTTGTTCATTTTTTTTTTGTTGACCTACTCTCGTGTCCTGTATCTCCGGGACCTCAGAGGCAATCTCCTATTCTATCTCCTTTTCTTCTTCCATCTATTCTTCCTGCTCCTATGCAGGTTCTTATTCTAGAGCTTCTTCTTGTTCTGTGACTTCAACCTCTATCTACTTGATGTCCCCCTATAAATTCATGAACTCGTTGGTTCTAAAGACATCATCAAATTCATCCTGCAGGGGAGGGTTGACCGGGACATTAGCAGACTTGGGTTCCCTCTCCGGCTCTGGGGAATCAGAGGAAAGGATCTCAACTTGTGGGATCTAGGGCATCCCTAGCTTCGGCTCTGCCTTGGGCTTTTGGTTAAGCCTCTTCATTCTCCTAGTGACTAAGGGTGGCCCCGCATCCCTTATTACTACTTGTTCTTTTGGATCTTTCCACATTTCTTTAACCATTAAGGCTGCTAGTGAAGGAGAGGAGGGAGGATGAATTGGTTTAGTCATGAGTACCGAGGTAGCTAGCCATGTGATTAATTTCTCCCTCATTTGTTGGGAGGCCGCTACTAATTTATTTATTTTCTCTTTTATGGAAACTTCTTGCATAGTTGGAGTCTCCATTATTCCATTTCCCTTATCTCCTCCTTTTTAAGAAGTCTCGGCCCCCAGGGTTATCTTTGGTATCGGCTGGGCAGCCCAGTGGACACTGTCAGGGCACACCTTCTTAAAGTAGGTGTGGCTGCATTTGACCACATTGCGTGTGAACTCTTCAATGGTGGGCCCCTCCTAGGCATCCTAGTCCACTGGTTGGAGGGCCAACTTATCAATCCCCTTTTCTTTATACTAGGGATCTATTATAGAGCCAGCGTCTGAGCAGTCATTCAGAAATATCTGGAGCTTCAATCTTTCCATCATCCCTACAGTCATCCTGACGTAGTGCCTGCTCTAGATCTCCATGTCATCCTAGAAATCTTCCTAGAAGTCTTCCATGTAGTATTGGTGGGGCTCTGATTGTTAGGAACCTATGTGTTCCTTCTATTTATTTTTTTAGTTTAGTGTTGTTGGACGCATATGCTTTGTACGTCATCCTGTGAGTATATTTTATTATCCCACATGCATAGGTAGTAATACTTTTCTAGATTATACTTAGTATATAAGTGTGTGCTAAGGCCTTTGAATGAGACCGACAAATTTATTGTATTGAGCTTGCTCAAAGGATGTTACCCCCTTGAAGTGGCCCATGATCAATAGATTCAATCTAAGTTCTACTATTTCTCTATATTTCTATTATTTCGTGCATGCTCATCATACTGCAATAGGAGATTCCTCTCATCTGGTATCAAAGCACTTTATTGGGCGCGCTGGGTGGAAATTTTGTTAAAATTTTTTTTCCATCGTGGCCTTCAGGTTCCTTTTTTGAATCTAGATTCATTTCCAATCCTAGTATTTCTTGTTATTGCAGTTCTTATTTTTAGTTATTACGTATCTGGGTGATTTTCCCTGCGTAGATTGTTCAAAGTAAAATTTTTTCCATTTTTTAGCCATAGCTTCCTTGCTTTCTTTCCGTTTCCTCTCAAAGTTCCTCAGAACCGCTGAAATATTATTCTGCATACTTCCTTCCTTGAAGACCTTACCCCAAATTTCACATATCAAAGCCCTAAATCCCTCATTTATCTAATTTTAGGATTTGCCCTAACTTTTTTCCTTCTTAGCCAATCGCCACCAAATCTGGCCACATGGTTCATTTCCTAATTCTACTCCCTTTTCCCTCTTGGACCACTCGACCCATTCTGCCTCCCCACCCTTGAAACCCTCATTTTTATTTTTCCTTTTTCATCACAAAGTGTCCAACCACTTGTCAAACACCAATTTACCATCTGAGTTTTGCCCAAATCCAAGTTTGCCCTAACTGAAAAAGTTTTTGTTTCTCTTTTTCTACCCATTTAAAAAAAAATAAAAATAAAAAATTTCTGCTATATGGTTGTTACATGTACAAGAGCAAAAATCATGGAGGAGGGACTTGCATCCCTCAAAACCAAACTTCAAGATCTCGATGACAAATTTCTTGGTCTCACTCTTCAACATTCAGCCATGAACCGCAACCATTCTGGAGATGCTAGGTTCTCTTCTGGAAATTTTTGGTGACCAAAGCTTGATTTTCCTTGCTTTGATGGTGCTAATTTGACTGGATGTATTTACAAGGTAGAGTAGTATTTCAGCTTGCATAATACTCTGGATATCAAGAAAGTCTCGCTTGCATCTTTTCATTTGGAACATGAAGCTCTTCAATGGTTCCATTGGTACATCAAGGCTAATGTAGACCCAACATGTAAAGAATTGTGCACACTCCTTTTGGAGTGCTTTGGCCCTAGTGCTTTTGATGAATTCATAGGAGCACTCACTTAACTATGCCAAACAGGCACTGTAAGAGAATACCAGACAGATTTTGAAAAATTAGCTAATCACACAAAGGGATTGTCTGATGAATTCTTTCACAGTTGTTTTGTTAGTGGTCTGAAGGATGCCCTTCGATCTGAAGTAAAAATGTTCTGGCCTACTATAATGATGGAAGCCCTTAGGTTGGCTAAGTTAGTAGAGGACAAGATTAGTGCTCTACAATGTTCTAGATCCAATTTTGTTCCATTCAGAAATATGGGTTCTCACAACCCTCAAATCACGCCAGCTCCCAGAACTACTCCTATCAAGCACTTGTCTAAAATATAGATGCGGGCCTGGCGAGAAAAAGGGCTTTGTTATAATTGTGATGAGAAATGGTCCTGGTTCCATAGATGTGTTCAGCAAAATATCTATCTCTTGGATGTGGATTCTCCACCTGAACTGGAAGAATATGTAGATGCTCACGAAATAGTGGATGATGAGGTTGAGCCTCAACAACCTAAACCTCCTTCGCCAGAAGCTCAACTAGAGATATCTATCCATTCCTTGGCAGGAGTCACTACCCCTCAAACCATGCAGGTCCAAGGTTTCTTCAAGAAGATCCCTCTTACTATACTCATTGATTCTGGTAGCACTCATAACTTCATTGACCCCCAAATAGCCAAACAAGCTGATTTCTTTGTCCATCCCTGCTCTCGCTTTGAAGTCATGATTGCCAATGGGGGAACTTTACCTTGCAAAGGGAAATGTTGCAATGTGTGTCTCTCTATTGGAGATTATAACCTATGCTCTGACATGTTTTCCTTTCCCTTAGGTGGATGTGTTGTGGTTTTGGGCGCCCAATGGTTACGCACTCTTGGCCCCATTCTATGGGATTTTGGTGAACTTTGGATGCAGTTTTCAGCCAATGGGAAACAACACACTTTGAAAGGCTTAT
Organism: Thuja plicata; assembly: GCA_018584345.1. Lineage (NCBI taxonomy): Eukaryota > Viridiplantae > Streptophyta > Pinopsida > Cupressales > Cupressaceae > Thuja > Thuja plicata. The sequence goes on from MU225120.1 coordinate 245,757, forward strand.
AGCTAGGGTCTCTCAGCATCATCAGTTCACATCATATGGAAAATATTATTAAGAAGAATTCACATGGTGTCATCACTCAGCTCCATTCCATTTAGATGCAGCCATCAGTGGTCTCTAGTACTCCTGCAGATCTACAACAAATTTTGGATAAATATTCGGGTGTATTTTTTGAACCTATAGGATTGCCCCCTTCTCACCTAGAGGACCATCGTATTTATCTCCTTCCTGGTAGCATTCCACCCAACATTAGGCCCTACCACTACCCATTTCATCAGAAGACCAAAATTGAAATGCTTTTTCGTGACTTACTGAAGCAAGGTATTATTCACCCTAGTACCAGTTCCTTTTCTTCTCCAGTTCTACTTGTCCACAAGAAAGATGGGTCCTGGTGACTCTGCATTTATTTTCGATCACTTAATCATCTCACCATAAAGGATAAGTTTCCCATCCCGGTTGTTGATGAACTTCTTGATGAGCTTCATGGTGCTCATTTTTTCTCCAAGTTGGATCTTCGTTCTGGGTATCATCAAATTAGGGTTAATGAGGAGGATATCCCTAAAATAGCCTTTTGTACACATGATGGTCACTATGAATTTTTAGTCATGCCCTTTGGCCTCACTAATGCACCTTCAACATTTCAGGCAGAGATGAATAAAATATTTCGTCCATACCTCCGAAAATTCATTCTAGTCTTCTTCGATGATATCCTCATATATAGAAAAACCTGGGCTGAGCATCTCCATCATCTAGATCTCATAATGCAACTTCTCTCTAATCATCAACTTTGTGCAAAATAGTCTAAATGTGTGTTTGGACAGGAGGAAGTGGAGTATCTCGTACATATTGTTGCACACGAAGGGGTTCGGGTGGATCCCACAAAAATAGATGCTATAAAAAATTGGCCGCATCCTAAAACTCTCAAGAGCCTTCAGGGTTTTTTGGGGCTGACTGGCTATTACTGCAAGTTTTTCAAAGATTACGAGAAGATTGCAGCACCATTAACATCTATGTTTAAAAAGGATGCTTTTACCTGGACCCATGTTGCTGAGAATGCATTTGAACAACTGAAACAAGCTATGTGCAGTACACCTGTTCTCGCTATGCTAGATTTTTCCAAGCCCTTCACTCTTGAGAGTGATGCTTGCAACAATGGACTAGGTGTTGTTGTCCTTCAAGATGGCCATCCTATTGCATTCACTAGCAAATCCCTTTCTGGTAAGAATCTAGCACTATCTACTTATGAAAAAGAAATGATGGCTATTTTGCATGTTGTATAGAAGTCGCATCCATACCTCCTAGGGAGTCATTTTTGCATCAAGACTGATCACCAAAGTATGAAATACTTCCTGGAACAATGGGTATCCTCCTCTGAACAACAGAAATGGGTCAGCAAACTCATGGGGTATGATTATGAGATAACCTATAAGAAGGGTAAGGACAATATTGTTGCAGATGCTCTTTCTCACACATTTGATGATCAAGCTTCCCTTTCAACTATTTCTATGCCAATTCCCAATTGGTTAGCATATGTTTAACAGGGCTATGTCAGTGACTCTTCTTTATCTCAAATCATTCACCAGTTGGCCAATAATCCTTCTATTGTACCACATTACTCTTTGGATGGTTCCTCTCTCTAATACAAGGGCCATCTAGTGCTTCCCCAGAATCCAGATCTTCAACAAGCTATCTTTTATGAACTCCATGCCTCTCCTTTGGTAGGGCACTCTGGATTCCTCAAAACTTATGAGCGAGAAAGGTGTAACTTCTTTTGGAAAGGAATGAAATAGATGATTCAACAGATGGTGGCTAAATTTGATACTTGCCAATGTCACAAGGGTGAAATGACCCTCCTTCCTGGCTTGCTGGAACCCTTGCCCATCCCTACACGGATTTGGACTGATATTTCTATTGATTTCATTGAAGGGCTTCCTAAATCAGGTGGAAAAATAGTGATCTTGGTTGTGGTTGATCGTCTCTCCAAATATAGTCATTTTTGTGCCCTCAGCCACCCCTATACTGCCTCCATAGTTGCACAAATCTTCATGGACTAGATCTTTCATCTTCATGGCCTCCCTTCTTCCATTGTCTCAGATTGGGATGCAACTTTTACCAATCATTTTTGGACTGAATTGTTTCAGCAAATTGGCACCAAACTGAAGATGATTTTGGGTTATCACCCACAAACTGATGGTCAGACCAAAATTGTCAACAAATGCTTGGAAACTTATCTCTGTTGCTTCACTTCAGAACAACAACATCAGTGGGCCAAGTGGCTTCCTCTAACTGAATGGTGGTACAATACCTTTTACCACACTGCATCTAAAATGACTCCATATGAAGTAGTCTATGGTCAGGCACCTCTAGTGCTCCTTCCCTACACTCCCAGTAGCTCACCAGTCCAGGCAGTTGACATAGTTCTCTGCACCAGCGATCAGATTCTTTGCACCTTACAGGATAATCTTCACATGGCCTGAAATTGAATGAAACAATAGGCAGATCAACACTATTCTAAGCACTTGTTTCAAGTTGAGGATATGGTTTTTCTATGTCTACAACCATACAAGCAATCCTCCCTGAAGCTTAAAGGGCGTCATAAGTTGGCCCCAAAATTTTATGGGCCATATAAGGTTCTGCAAATGATTGGTTCAGTTGCTTATAAACTAGAACTTCCTCCTTCTTCTCACATTCATCTAGTATGTCCTATTTCTTGTCTCAAGCAAGTTCTTGGTACCAATGTCAGAGCCCAAACTACTCTCCCTGAAATGGATAAGGAAGGATCCATTATCCTGGAGCCTGCGGCAATCCTTGACCGGTGCACTTGTCAGCTTTTCTCTCGCTCCATCGCTAAGGTCTTGATTTAGTGGCATGGAATGCAACCAGAGGATGCTACATGGGAACCCCTTCTTCAGATTCAGCATCAATTTCCACACCTTAAGCTTTGAGGACAAAGTTTTTTTCTAAGAGAGAGGGGATGTTAGGAACCTGTGTGTTCCTTCTATTTATTTTGTTAGTTTAGTGTTGTTGGACACATATGCTTTGTAATTCATCCCGTGAGTATATTTTATTATCCCACATGCATAGGTAGTAATACTTTTCTAGATTATACTTAGTATATAAGTGTGTGCTAAGGCCTTTGAATGACACCGACAAAATTATTGTATTAAGCTTGCTCAAAGGAAGTTACCCCCTCGAAGTGGCCCATGATCAATAGATTCAATCTAAGTTCTACTGTTGCTCTATATTTCTATTATTTTGTGCATGCTCATCATATTGCAATAGGAGGTTCCTCTCACTGATGCCTGGGGAAGTTCCGACACGATTTTTCCATGCGGATAAAAATGCTTCTGCACCAAGTAGAATTCTGCCAAGTTATAGCTTTTAAGCTCATTGTCTGCTTCTTTGGCGGTGGCCAGACTGCATGAATAATTCCCACAAGTGATTGGGAATGGAATATTTGTCACCTTCTTTAGGCCAAAAAATACGTGCAACTCCAGGATTTTCCTGCAATATTCCAAAAGAATTATCTTATTCCCATAATGTTTGGGTAACAAGTAGGGTTTCCCGGAGAAGCCAGTTACCCTTATGTATGTATGTTGTTGAAATTGTATATAATAATGGCCATAGCTCTGGAACAAATCCATTGCCTCTATAGACAGGTGGTATCCTACATCCCAGATGGGTTTGAGCAAGTTGTAGTAAACGAAAGCGTCGTTTACTCAAAAAAATTAGGGAAAGTGGCCTCCCATTAAATCTATGGGAAATGATCCCAAGGGGCCTTTTGATTGAGAGCTATCCTGAGTATGCCTTTTGTGAGTAACCCACTAGTGTGGGGTCGCTGTTGTGCCAGGGCCCAGAGAACATAGGAAGTCATATAAAACCTCTTCTTTTGGGCCATCTGAAGGAATTGGGAATCTATGTGATTTGAAATTATGGCGGCCCAGTCAAAATACTCCCTGCCCATGCTGATACCAAGCAAGAAGTAATACATCCACCTGGAGAATTCTTGGGCATGCTGTTGCCCGAAGACCTGGCATAATGCTATCATCCCCATCTAGATGCTTTCTTTGAATTCGGACCAGGGGATTTCTAACTTCATCCTCTTGGGATCCCTCTTTGGGGCCTTGAGCCAATTATTGTACATATATATATATATATATAGGTCACTTCCTCCAACTTCTTAAACTATGCCAAGGCATCTGATCTGGTAACTACAGCCGACCTGTCAAATTGAGGAATCCCCAACCCCATCTGAAAGGTTGTGGTGTTGAGAGACACCATAAGGGTGGGATACCCAGTTGGCTCCAGGGTCACGAGCATAATGGCCTAGATGGATGTATTATAGTGCGCTAAAAGTGTAAGAATAAGCTCTAGTGACTGCAGCAAGCATGGGAAATAGGCTGCCTTAAGAATCCCAGAATTCCCAATTTTAATGGCCAATGGATCCCCGACCTGCCGTTGAATGTACATCATCTTTACTAAGGCCTGCATCTTGGGCCATGTCCCGACACTGGTGTTGATAATGAATTGAAATTTGGACTCAATCTTCAAGCCCATGACAATGCTATCCTTTATGTATTTCATGCTAAGGGGCAATTTCTTGAGAGCCTTCTCTATTTTGGACCTAATAGTTGCTCTGGTAACTGCCGTAGAAGGAAGTTCTGGACTGCCAGGTGGTGAAGATGTGGAAGCTTCAGACATGATGAAATTATGTCTCTCTAAAAACTTGCAAGGCAAGGTGACTGTCAGAATAGATAAATGAATATTATTCTGGGGTCCAGAGATCTTACCACTATGGCGCTTGCTTTCCCTGAAAAGTTAGCTTAGTTCAAAAATCCTGAAAAGTATATATATATTTTGCAAACTTGTAAATTTAACCCATATCTAGGCCTGGGGGTCTCATCACACTTATTAAAGGAAAGATGTGGGTTGGGTGATGACAAGAGACCCAGATTCCAAAAAACTAACCATTGGAAGGTGTGCACAAAAAGTTAGCCATCAGACCTACGTGGACGTCATGTGGCTGGGCAATAAATGGAAGTTATAGTGACAGCGGTGGAGCCAAATTTCTGAATGCACAAAAAGTGAAGGCCACTTGGAAAAATTTAAATATGTGCATGGGACATAAATGAAGGATAGGCTAGTTTATGGAGGAGAGAGAAAACCACCTGGTTAAAACCGGCCGAGAGCCGAGTTTCAACCTGGCGGTATTCTGCCCAGAGCGAGCTCACAAATTAGGAATAGGGAACAAACACAGCATGGTGAGATTGACAAACTACCAAATGACTATACACAGAACATACACCTAACCTAAGTAGAGCTAAAGGACATATACATGATAAGACAATATATACCAAATATACATATGTATAGAACACAGAGTGGCTATTTAGAAAAAATCTACAACTTTACGTTATCCTGCATCTGCACAGAGGGCAGACAACCCTCTAGAAAATCTAACCCATCAATGGGCGGTGAACCAGAAACAAATGCAACACAAAATAGAAATGCAAGACAACACAAAAAACCAGACAAAAATCAAAAAGCAGTAAAACAGAGAGGAAAGAAGGCACCAAACTGAAAATGAAGAAAGGAAAGGAAAGGAACTCATGCTGCAAATGCTCTGCAACATCCCTTACCATCAAAAAATCACCACTTACCACCACAAACCACCCACAATTGTTTAGATTAGCTCAGAATGGTTAACACTAGATTCTTGCTAAATCACTGTAAAATCGCTCTGAAATTGCTCAAATTGCTTAAGTGTTTTAATTGCGGTAATTGTGAAAATGACAGGTAATTTCTATTTATACCTACGGTAAAAAAAAAGTTACCATTCCTTCCACAAACTTTGTACAAACAGACCTCCAGACTCTTGGCTCAGGGATTCCATGTAATCATACCTTCTTATGAAAAGAAGGCATTATGGCGAAGAATCCCAGAGTTCAGAGTCTGGCTCCAGACAGAGGATGACCAACTCAGGGACTGGGTCCCAGAGACACAAGAGACAAAAACAAAAACAAAACCAACACTGTGGGAAAGAAAAATCGGAGAAGGAAAACAAAGAAAAAAAAAAGGAAAACAAGACAAGGAAAGAGCCAAGGGCAGAAACCAAAAAGGGGGACCCAACATTTTGCACACAAAATTTAGGGATGGGGATGTAGGGCATAACACCCTTATACTTGATCAAATATTTCATATTGAAGATTGGAGAAATTGACACCTCCTTGGGCAACTCTACCTTGTATGCATTAGGTCCATACTTTTCCAATATCTTACAAGGTCCAATTCATTTCATTTGTAGCTTGCTAGGTATCCCTTTTTGTAGTCTTTCCTTATTCAGGAACACCATGAATAGTTCACCCACTTCAAACTGCAATTCTCTTCTCCCCCCATCTTTCTTTGCCTTCAACCTTTGATTTGCCTCCATCAAGGTCCTTTGAACTTTCTCATTAACTTCCTACATTGACTATGCAAAATCATCAACATTCCCACTAACTCCCTCATATCCTTTGAGTTCTCTAAGTTCCATCACACCCCTTGGATGTGCCCCATACACAATCTCAAATTGGATCTTCCCTATAACTCTATTGGTATTGTCATTGTAGGCAAATTTTTGCCTATGGGATAAATTGCTCCCAACCTTGTCCATACTCCTTGGTCAGACATCTAAGAAATTTTGCAAGTGCCCTGTTGATTACTTCAGTTTGTCCATCTGTTTGAGGATGATAGGAAGATCGATGAGATAATTTTGTACCTAATCTTTTCCATAGGGTCTTCCAAAAGTGGCCCATGAACTTTACATCCCTGTCTGCAACAATTCTCATTGCTAGGCCATGAATCCTTACTACTTATTTGAAAAACAAGTAGGCAATATGGCTAGAATTATGTGTTTTTTTCACATGGTATGCAGTGGCTCATTTTACTAAACCTATCTAGCACTACAAATACATTGTCTAAACTAGTTGGAGTTCTAGGTAAGCCCACTATGAAGTCCATACTTATGCATCCCAAGGTCTACTTGGGATGGGTAATGGCTAGTAAATTCCTGCATTAGATGAAGTTCCTTTAGCCTTCTGACATATGCTGCACTGCTCCACATACCTGCTTACTTCCTTCTATATATTTGGCCACCAATAGAATCTCTCTACTAAGTCCAATGTCTTATTCAATCCAAAGTTTCCACTTAGGCTTCTATTATGCTTCTCCTATATAAGGTTCTCTCTCATAGAGCCTACATAGTTGTTTTCCTTTGAATAGAAACCCATTCTGCAATGTATACTCTACAAAATCACTATGAAAGTTATTCTCAAGATTCTGACACACCTTATATATCTTTGAGAAATCTAGATCTCCCTCATATAGGTCCTTAAAACCTTCAACCCCTGTACTCTACAACTGAATCTCTTGGATGGTAAATAGTCTTCTACTAAGGGCATCTGCAACTTTTTTTTTCACACCCTTCTTATGTTTTATGGTAAAGGTGTAAGACTGTAGAAATTCTATCCACTTGATGTGTCTCAAGCTAAGCTTGTCTTGAGTGTTTATGTAAGTCACTTCTTGGTTGTCTGTGAAGACAACAAACTCTTTGGGAAAAAGATAATGCCTCCACTTCTTTAAGGCTTGTACAAGAGTATATAGCTCCAAGTCATAGAAAGAGTACCTAGACTTAGCCTCATTTAGTCTTTCATTGATAAAGGCCACAGGCCTTCCTTCTTGACTTAAGATAGCTCCCACTGCAATGCTACTTGCATCACACTCCACAATGAATGGTTTATCAAAGCTTGGTAATAGCAATATAGGCTGAGTAGCTACTTCCTTCTTCAATCTCTCAAATCCATCATTAGCTTCCTTTGTCCACACAAATGTTGTTTTCAATCCTCCTTTTATAGTCTCTAGGACTAGAGCACAAATCTCACTGAATCTCCTAATGAACTTCCTATAGAATTGGGCTAACCCATGGAAGCTCCTAACTTCAGTCCTTTTATTAGGATTAGGATTGTTCAATATGGCCTCTACCTTCTCCTTATCAATTTTTAAGTCACCCTTGGAGACCACAAAGCCAAGGTAGACTAGGTCTTCTTTCATGAACTCACTCTTCTCAAGGTTTATGGTGAGTTTCTCTTCCTACAACTTCTTCAACACTAACTCCAAGTGATTCATGTGATCCTCTTTAGTTTTACTAAAAATTAAGATGTCGTCTAAATAGACAACTACAAAAACTACTATATAGTCCTTCAAGACTTCATTCATCACCCTCATAAAGGTGCTTGGTGCATTGGTAAGCCCAAAGGGCATCACTAACCATTCATACAACCCCTCTATAGTCATAAATGTAGACTTCCACTCATCACCCTCTTTCATCCTAATTTGATAGTACCCACTCTTCAAATCAATTTTAGAGAAGTACTTAGCACCCCTCAAACAAACCATCAAGTCTTCTATTCTAGGAATTGGAAATCTATACCTGATAGTTATCCTATTTATTTCCATAGAATCAGTACACATTCTCCACTTACCTCCCTTCTTAGGGGCCAACACCACTGGGACAACACATGGACTAATGCTCTTCCTTATCAACCATTGGTGCAAAATCTCTTGGACTTGTCTAGATATCTCCTTGTTTTGCTATGGTGTCATCTTGTATGCAGCCTTGTTTGGCAAAGATGCTCCTGGTATGAAGTCAATTTGATGACTTATCTCCCTCTTTCATGGAAGGGTGGTCAGTGTACACTCACAAATTATATCCTTGAACTGGTCTAATAGTTCTCCTATCTCCTGTGGTATAGGTGCCTTCTAATGAGAATCCTCCTCCTTTGGCTTTAGCAAGATTGCATAACCAACTTATTCTTCCTTCATATCCCTTAGAAATTCTTTTCCACTCAATAAAATGACACTAGATTCTACCTTCTCCATTGTATGCTCTTCTAGTATGGATTGTATTTTGTAAGTGACCCCTTTTTTCTTGAAAGTGTACTTGTTGTCTTTCCCATTATGGATTTTATCTTTTTCATGCTGCCATGGTCTGCCAAGAAACAAATGGAAAGCATCCATTGGAAATACATCACATAGTATCTTGTCATGATACTCTCCAATGGAAAATTCCATCCACACTTGTTCATTGACTAAGATATTCTGGCCCTTATTCAACCATGTGACTTTGTAAGGACATTCATGTGGAATTTTAGTGAGATTTAACTTCTCTAATGCCTCCTCTGATATGATATTATCTATAGATCCAGAATCAATGATCACCTTACATAATTTTCCCATTATCTTGCACTTGACCCTGAAAAGAGCCCTTCTTTTCTTGTGTCTATCCTTAGTGGGTTCTTTAATTAGTATTCTTCTAAGCATCAAACTTTCACCTTTCTCTAAATCTAGACTGACCTCTGAATGCTTGGTATTGTCCTCCTCTTGGACATAATTGATCCTCTTTTCTCCTTGTGATGATGCTGGCTTATCTGGAAACCTATATGTAGGGTGCCCCAACTGTCCACAACTGTAAAATTTCATGGAAGAGAAATTAGATCCCCTTCCAACACCTCATGTCCTTTCGCTTCCACTATTATAAGAACCCCTTCCTCTATTACTGGATCCACCTCTATTGTTCAACTCTTGTCCCTGATCTGCATATCTAGAGTCACCTTGACACCTACTGTCATTGCCTCTACCACTTGAACCTCCTTTATGGCCACCTATATTGTCTCTACCCTTTACTCTACCTCTGGAGTTAGAATCTTGTATTTTCTTTATTTTTTCTTCCACCTTCAAAGCCATTTGAAAATAACTATGAATGGAAGTCAGGGTAAAGAGACTAAGCTCTTCTTGAATGTTCCACCTTAATCCATTAAGGTATCTTACCACTTTAATACTTTATGTCTCTTGGATTCTTGATCTAAGATAATGGTTTTGGAATTCTTTAGTATAGGCTGACACATCTAGGTCTTTTTTGTCTAAGATTTTTCCTCTTCTTATGCAGTTGGATATCATAATCCTCTAGAAGATAATACTTCTTCACTTTTTCCATCATTGTCTTCCAATGTTTTATGGGCTTCTTGCCCTCTTTCTCTCTTTCTTCATGAAAGAACTTCCACCATGTAATTGCTTGCCCTCTTAGCCTTGACTTGGCTATCTTCACCTTTTGGACCTTTATAATCTCATCACACTCAAAGTGATTCTCCATTCCTTCAAGCCATTCCATAAACATTTCAGCATCCATCTTGCCAGAGAATATTGGGATGCCCTCTAGAGCCTTTCCAATCAATTCCCTAAGTGCTTTGAGGAATAGTTCCTTGGGTAGAAGAGGATCGAGCTCTGGTTCTATTACCTCTTCCATTGGTTTCTTTCCCTTATCTTTTCCTTCATGCATTTCTTATCTTAACTTACTAGCAGTCTCAAACACTTCTTCCATCTTTATCTTCATTTCCTCCATTACTTCTTCAAGAAGCCTATTCTTGATTTGTTTCTCTCACAAATCTTTGGTCAACTCTGCATTGGTCACCATGTTGGACTCACCTATGGACTCACTCCAATCTAACATACACCAATTCAATCACCAAAGCCTTTCAATGGCTCTGATACAATTTGATGAGGAGCTCCTCTCCTAGAGCCTTTTATCTCTCTCCAAGACCTTCACTGGGTCTCTCTTGGGGTCTCTTTCTCTACCCTAACTAGAGGATTCTTTCCTAATCCTCTAACTCCTAGGAACCTCTCACCAATTTCAAACTCAACTCCTATCACTCTTTCTTAACTTTCTTGCAACCATGGCTTCACAAGCCTCCTACCACTCCAATGGTGTCAACTAACTAAGATGAAGTTTCCAACACTCCTTGGGTCTACTACAACTCCAATGGATCCATTTTCCGATCGAACTCAAAATCTAGTCTTTTAGGCCTTGTAGCCTTTTAGGCCTATTAACCCTCCTAATCACTGAAAATGTGATTTTTCTCCTAAACTCCCTTAACAAGCCTAGAAAAAAAGTACATATTATTTGTGGGTTTTTCTTACCCTTAAATATTTTCTAGGTCTCTAATCCCAACTCTATTTGTATAATGGACTTCTACCAAAACCCTAAAAATAAGGGTTTCAAAGGCATGTAGACTAGTTTGGTAACTTGGAATTCTTTCTCCAATCAGATGGTCTCCTCTAAAATTCTCCTTCCATAAGAAGGTCTACACCACATGCCTCTAAACTTTTCTAATATTTATTGGCTCATACCAATCACTCTGCAATCTCCATTGCCACTATATTATTCAGATACCCTAGCCAGACTGCTCACCACTCACCTAGGGCCTGAATGTTCTTGAGCTTCCCCTACACACACACATACTCCAAAAGCCATATCTACATAGTATATAAAAGGTCCTAGGGGATTCCAAGTGGTCATGGATTTTGAGCCATGGGAACTCCAAAGAAACCCATTATTTACATAACTGGACCAAAATTGGCCAATGAACTTGCAAAACACAAAATATTTAACAAAACCTAACCATAAAGTACAATATACCAAAATAATACCACACAAAGGTTGGAAAATAAATTGAAAACACTATCCAATCATTCATTCAGTCCATTCAATCCAATAAAGGGATGTATGATGGCTTTGTCAGCAAATTACACTGCCAATTGGTTCTTCCTTGTAATCAGTTCATACAAAATAAGATCTAACTGTCAGATTACGGTTGGATTCACCTGATATAAACCTATCCCATCTATCTGGACCATTGGGTTGGGATTTGGGAACCTTAATGGATGATTCCGAAAATCTAGGAAATGTTGTCATGACAACTTTAAAAGTTGTCATGACATCTTTTGTCAAAATTGCAATTTTCACATTTTGAGTGTCCTAATTGGTTTCAAACTTCACCAATTGACCTCAAATGGATAGAAAACATCTAAACATTATAAATCTTCCCAATTTGGGACTTTGGTCAACTCTTTTACTTTTGAGTTGACTTCTAGGCCTTAGACTCCTAGAATCAACTAGACTCTAACAACACAACCCTAATCTTACCAAACATAAACCACACCTCAAACACACACTAGGGACTTTATATTTTAGTCCTTATTCATGGATGGTTGGCCAAACCAACCTACAAGCCAAAAATTATTAAGATCTTTCAATAGACCTTAAGGGTTCTCCTACACCACCTTTCCTATCCCGAATAGACCTTGGCAATGCCTCAGTATGGATTTTGTAGTTGGACTACCGAAGACCAAGCAGGGAATGGACAATATATTTTTTATTGTGGATAGGTTCAAAAAGATGGCTCATTTTGTGCTATGTAAAACCACACATGATGGATGTTACATAGAAAATATGTTCTTTAGAGAAGCAATAACAATACATGGATTACCTTTGAGTATTGTATCAAACTGAGACTCTAAGTTTATGGGTCACTTTTGGAAAACCTTATGGCGAAAGCTTGGTACAAATCTTCCCTTTAGCTCAACACAACATCCATAGACCGATGGTGAGACTGAAGTGGTGAATCAAAGATTAGGAAATATTTTGAGATGCATCACTAAAGAGTATGGACAATCATGGGATCATTTACTTTCTCAAGCAGAATTTGCATACATTGACATAGTTAATAGATCCACTGGAAAGATTCCTTTTAAAATAGTGTATGGGATTCATCCTAGGGTATATGTGAACTCAGGGATCTTGGAAGCAATAGAAAGAGGAGTGGGTATGGTAAAGATTTTTCTCAATCCATGAAGGAGGTCCATGATTTAATAAAGAAAGAATTAGTGGAGAATACAATTCACACCAAGCAGAAGGTAGATGCAAAGAAAAGAGATGTTCCATTTAAAATTGGAGATATTTGTTGGCAAGTGATCAATTTGGGTAATGTGATTCACTTTTTGGATGTCATTTATGGCAACACATCTAGGTTTAAGATCGATTGTTTTGAAGATAAGCTTTGGTATGTCCAAAATTGACTAAGTACAGAAACAAAGGTATAATATTGTTTTGGATATCGAAGACAGAGATCGATGCATTAAGGCATGCAAGCTTAGTAGAAGATAGTATGGAGTATTTATGACATACACCTAATATTTATTTGGATTTGGTTAAGTTTATGATAATTTATAAGGGTTTGAAGACTAACAGACAACAGAGAACAGTGACACAGAGCAGTTGGACAACATCAAAGAATAAGGGAGTATGACTTGGACTCTAGGAAATTGAAGTTGTATTTTTGTTATTGATAGTCTATACTTTAACTATGCAAGTGTGTTGACTATGCATTTGATATTTACTATATTAAATGTATTTTTTTATTGAAGGTTGACTTAGTACTGTTTGTAATATTCATACTGAGAGTCGACTTTGTAAAGTTAAAAGATATATATGTAAGATCTTTTTGGTAAAGATGATGGAGTGAGTGAGTAAAGTGTATGCAGTATTTTGTTTGGAAGAGTAGAGATGTGAATGGCAGAGCTGTAAAGGAACTATCAAAGCATTTGTGATGATTTTTTTGTTCATGACTGAGAACCTTTTGTAATATAATTACATTGTAAGAGTTGTAAGCTCATTGGCCCCTAATAGTGTGTTGTAAACCTTTAATAGGGTTGTTATTCCTCTAACAGGGAAATGTACTATGTAATATTCAGCTCCTAATAGGGCTAGGTCTCCTTATAGTGACATTATACTTTAGTACATGCTTGTGGGTATCATCCCCACCAAGTTTTTCCCTTGGCCAGGGTTTCATCATAAACAAATCATTGTGTTATGAGTTCTATGTTATTTTTTTATGTTCTTTTCTTTACTACAATTTTATGGTTAATGTTCAAGTGGTTGAAGAATTTAATTAACTATTATAATACTGATTCACCCCCCCCCCCCCCACCCCCCCGCTCTCAGTATTATCTAATCCTAACAATTGGTATCAAAGCTTTTGGCCCTTGGAGAGAAAGCCTAACAACTTTAGGGAGATCAGAATGGATTTGAATAGTTTACAGGAGAACTTTGAAGCTACACTTGAAGACCTTGATAATGCTAAAGAAGAAAATCATGAATTGAAGTTCAACATCTGAAGAGATGATAAATTCAAAAAGAAACTGAAAGAAAAACTTGAACTTTCCAGAAGTCAGAGAGAAGATCTTGTTGTTCAGATAAAAGAAGACTCAGATGAGGACAATTTAGATTGGGTGAAGTAAATGAAAGAAGAGATTGAGACTCTGAATCTTGAGAACAAGAATATGGCTAAAGAAATATAGATACAGGAGGATGCTAAGACGAAAGCTGAAGAAACCTTGAACAATGCATTTAATCAAATGAAAGATGAAGCTGACAACTACAAGAACAAATACTTAGAATTGGAGAAATACAATCAGATTGTGAAAGGTGAACTTACTAAAGCAAAGAAACATATTGAGAAACTTCACACCAGTAGTGATTTGATTTATGAATAAGTAGACAAGCATAAACCTATAGGTGCCATGACTGGTATTGGCTTTAATGAAGCTGAATGTTCAAAGAATCAAGAAGAGAAATTAGTTGAGAAGATTAATGTTGAGAAACCATCTATTGAAGAACCTATAGAGTAGATCATACCTTGTAGAGGTAGATTCTTTGGTTGCAACAGATTTGGACACATGAAAAAATACTACAGAGGTAATGCCCCTTTTAGAAAATTTTCTGGTTATTGTTTTAACTGTAATGGATACGGGCACAAAAAGATAGAATGCATAAAATCTTGTTATAGACAAGACAATAGAAGAGAACCTAGAATGAAACCTACATGCTACAAATGTAACAACATTGGACACATTGTGAAGTACTGTAAATTACAAGTTAATCAAGAAAGAAGACCACCTATATGTTACAAATGTAATAATCCAGGACATATAGAAAAGTTCAGCAGGTATAATAGAGTAGATAATCGAAGAACACCACCTCCTATGAAACCTCAGAAGAATGGAAGTGATAATGGAAAGAGTATTGCAGATGTGAAGAGTCATTTTAAAATTTTTTTTAAGAAAGCAGAAGATAGAAATAGTGGTAAGATATGGAAGATTAAAGAAACTAGTGTGACATCAGTTTAGGGAGAGTCAGTAGATGCTACTAGATCTTTGCCTAAAGGTAGCAAGAAATAATCAACCTAATCAGTTGATCATGGCCTTAGGGGAGCATTAAATGCAACACATCAGAATTTATCCTACCCTGCAAATCATGTAGTTGATGAAATGCAATTGATTGAATGTTTGACAATGTTAAGTTGAATATAATGCAAGGCATTAAATCAGTTAATGTATTGTATTGTCATTGATGTCAACTTGATATCATCTGTATAGTCATGTACATAATGCCAAAGACTTTAAAGAATCAAAGGAACAAAGGTTATGCTTTCAGAAATGCATAAAAGTCAAGTATTCACTAAGTGACAAACAATGCTGATAGAGTGCACACCGATGATCAAAGAAAAGAAAAATAGTCACAGTGATAACCGACGAAAAAAAGTATAGTGTTTTCTGACAAAGAAAAACCATAGGATGCCCGACAAACAAAGTCAGAAGGTTTCCCGATGAGCTAAAGACAGTGTTGCCCGACGAGTAAAATTCCAATGATGCCTAACAAATGAAGATCACAAAGCTAACTGGAGTCTCATCGATGGAACTATTAGTTGTCATCGAAAAAAAACTGCAATGTCGACCGATAGAACAAACAGTTTAGAAAATGACAAAATATCTAGCTGGTAGAGCTAAAAATAGACTTAACTAGTTGTCTACTTTGTTTTATTCAACCAGAGATAAGTGATTGATATAAAGATGATTTGTACAGTTGGCAAGAAGATATCTATGATACAAATCAGGAGTTATTCTTTAAATCTAATTGGCTAGATTGTTTTTCACGCCAAGAATCAAGAATCAAGAAACAATGAATATCATGTCTATATAAGAGACAAGATTAATTCATTTAATGGTGGGATTAAGGGGAGTGAATAGAAAGAGGATTCTAAAGAGAAACTGATGAAGAAAAACTTCATGCAGTCTTGATCAAACAAGCTGAAGGAAGAGCTAAGGAATTATGCAGACACTGACAAACAGTGAGCACACCATCAAAGAGAAGAAAGTATGGAGCACAAGGATTGAATTGATACATTGGTCAAAGAGGTAATGTACTTAAGTAGATCTTATAATATGCAATTCAAAGTGGAAATATGAACAGGTCATAGTGTTTCAGTTTAACCATTGAAGCATCAAGTTTCTTAACTGAGCGGGACTTAACAGTCTTCTATATATTGAGGTACATCTCAAGGAGTGCCAAAAAGGTTGATTCATGAAAGTAGCATTGGACTTGCCCGATACCTATTGACACTCTAAGAAGGAAGTTGATTCAAGGATCATAGCAATAGATGCCCGATACTAAGTGACAACCTCTATGTATAAAATCCTCTAACAAGGTCACACTTACCAGTATGTTTGTAACCTTTAACAGGGTTGGTTCCTAACAGGGCTCACTTCAGAAGAGTGAAAATTTGGGGTACAAGTCCCAGTGGTTTTTCCCTTAATAGGGTTTCCACATTAAAAACTCACGTGTTATGTGTGTATGATTCATTTCTTTATTGTCTTTCATCTTACACAGCTAACTCTAGATTGGTCAGTATACTCTGCTTATCAGTAATCAAGAAAGAATAAGGATTGATAGAGAAAACCAATAGATACTTAATCATTATTAGTATTTCATGGGATGCATCTTGTAGGGATATAATAAGCTGATGTTTATTGATTTGTGGTTAAGTTTGAAGGATAATTTATTGAGGCCATTGATTTACCCCCCACCCTCTCATTTATTACTAACAATTGGTATCAGAGCTTGTGTGCTAAGAAAGGAAGGCTTCAAGATGTAAGTCAAGATCACAAGATGAACATACGAGATTTACCCAAGTTGAACAAAGACAACTTTTCTTCATGGCAAAGCAGGATAAGACTCCACTTATCAGGTATTGGTAATGATGTTACTCAATTCCTAGATATTGAATATGTGTTTCCCACAGGACTATTGAGAGTAGATCATTTGAGAGAGAAGCATGAGCACAACTACATGGTTATAGAGCTTTCTTCCTCACTCTTTGATGCTGATTTTGAAGATGTCAAAGATTGCAAAACTGCAAAGAAGATGTGGGACAAACTAAAGCTTGTACATGGAGGTGATACAAATGTTCTAAGAGCCAAGGCAGAAATCCTTAGAGGAAAGTGTGATGATCTCAGAATGAAAGAAGGAGAAAAAATCACATAGTACAACACAAGAATCAAAGAAGTAGTAAATTCTATACAAGGAGTTGGAGGTACACTTGAAGAGGAGATAATGGTAAGTAAAATCTTAAGAACCTTACTACCTATATATGCTATTAGACTTTCTACCATTCAAGAAATGAGAGCAGTAGAAAACAATATAGTTACTTTTGATAGTTTAATTGGTAGACTGATTTCATTTGAGATGAATAACTTTGATAATAGTGTCTTACCAAACTTAGAGTCTACATTTAAGTCTTCTATGAGAATAAGAAAATCAAGTCATAGACACACATC
>MU225120.1:278212-305113 GCA_018584345.1 Thuja plicata
AAGAAAAGGTAACTCATATGTTTGGGACTATAACACATGGGTAAATTGCACAACATGTGGAAGGTATGGTCATATATCTGCTAACTATATGAGAAAATGGACTAGAAAACCAAGAGGATGGTTCAATACTAGAATGACATGTTTACGTTGTCATAAGGTTGGACATGTGATAAAAGATTGCAAAGAACAACTGACAAAAACAAGTACTTATCCCAATGGAATTACCATTGATGACATCAAGAAGATGACAAACAAGATGTGGGTAAAAGCCACAAAAACTGAAGGTGTTAGAACAAGAAATGCAAATGATGACACCCCATCCAATGGATCTGGTGGCATCACCATTTTCAACTAAATTGCTCAAGTATGGAACTACATTATGAAAAGTTATATTATGCATCAGTTCCATTTACATATTGATCATATAGACAAATCAACATTATTAAAGATGCACTATATTTTCACTAGTAAATATTATTGAAAAACAACCATCATTTATTGGGTACAAATATGCATTGGTGAACACACACAAAAAAGTTAACACTACTTACCGAAATGCATCGGTCATCACATAAAAGCCAAGTGGCTAAGTATAAATTGACGGACATCGGTGATCCTTGAGCTGACAAAAGTTGTCTTTTCCACTTTACCAACAATCATTGGTGAAGTCATCAAAGCTGCTAGCAACCCCGACACTTTACGCCTACACCAAAGATGTTATTTATGCCTCAACCGATGAACTCAGCCTTTGTATACCAATGAGTTGGTGAGTATTAATGACAACTTAGGGAGCAAAAGTTATAAAAGTATAATGGCTGAACTCATTTTGCACCCATGATTTTTGAGCAACCAACAAAGCCAAGTAGAGTGATTGAAGAGAAAAATTGAAGAGAAACCTCAACAAGATTCTAACACCACTTAGAGGATTCATGGAAAATCACAAAGATTTAATAAGTACCTGCATTCACCGACCACACTGTTTAATTTACAAAAAACCCTAAATTTTTGAAACACGATGGCATTTGCTTCAAGAGTTGAAAAGTTAAAAGAAGATAAGAAGAAGATGATTAGCTTGTCAGCAGAGGCACTTGTGTTGATCCTAAATACAAGTTGCACCTAGAAATCACATCACAACTTGATGATTCCGGAGTATTCTTCAGAATCCCACCCAGGGTTTTACTGGTGGAAGACATAAGGTCCTATATACACTGTAAGATCTTGAAATTGGGAGATCTAGACCTAGATAATACTTACAGGGCACTGTGTGATGAAGCTAGAAACCTAAAAGAAGAGCACAAGCATCTGGAAGTGAAAGGACTCACAAATGCATTACACTTTCCAAGATTTTTCAAAATAGAATGGATAAAGATAGTTCTCAGCATAATGCATAACCATAATTTATGTCTTAATAAGCCGAAACAAATAACAAATGATGTTATTCATGTAGTTACTAGATATCCTATAACCGACAAACCACAAGCTCATAAGCACCCATCTTTGAAGGAAGTAGAAAAACTAACTGGTGCAAAATCAGACAAAAGAGCTCTCAAGGTCAACACTATCACTGACAAAGAACGCAAGTTTTGGGCATGTGTGGTAGGATACAAAATCTTCTAGGAAAGCAAAATTAATAGCATAGCAAGCACTTCTATGAGCACAACGTACAAAATCATTAAACAGGGAAAGAAGATGGATCTTGCAGAAATCTTGTTGAATCAACTTGAGGAGAACATGAACACCATAAGATCTTCAAGAACAACACTTGTAAGTTTGGTTCCCTCATTATGTGCATATTATTTTACTTTGAAGAATACTTTCCTTCCATAGGCAAAGTATTATAGGATACAAGTAGACTTGTAACCATACAGATATGTGAGCATATAGAGTCACTAGGAACAGACTTTGATGATATAATGAATGAGTATTTCAAAATCATTAAGGAAATTTTGCAAGCTAGAACAAGGATACCTGAAAGTTTGATAGAAGAACACAAAGAGGACATATGTTTTATGGTAGATACTGATTTCACTTATATCCAAGCAGTAGTACCTAGGAAGTCCTGGCTTTCACATTTAGAGTATGAGATCAAATCAAGACAAGTCAATGAGTGCATCAAGGCATTATTGAATGAACCAATTGACAACAAGAAAGCAAGATTTGACACCTACGAGGAAGCCAAACAAAAGATAAAGATAGATCTTGTTTTCAAGAAGATTGTAAACAAGAAGGATGAGATGGTTAAAAACTTAACCAAGAAATTTGTAGTTATAGAAGAAGGTGAAGAGGAAACATAGGGTAAGGAGGAACAAACTGAAGGATAGTCACCTATCGGTGAAGAAGTAGAACAGAATGACTCAGAAGGTACACAGTCAGATTCTCCACCTCCTCCTACACCCAAGAAATAAAGAACAATAGCTACTTCAAGAGAAAGAATCTAGACTGTAAAAGATTCAACCCCTTCACCATTACTGAAAGGAAGAGTGAGGATATACAAGAGAAAAATAGCTCCTCCAAAAGAAAAATAGACCAAAAGGAGGAAGATGAATAAAATTAGAGAGGATCTAGAAGAATTAGCTATGGATGAAGCTGATGTAGAAATACAAAAGGAAAAAGAACCTTTGGTCCCTACAAAAGTTGATAAAATATGAAAGAATATTTTAGAATCATAGTCTATTTTTGATCCTAACATTAGGAAATGGTTAAAATTCAGTACAGAGGATAAAAATAAGATTGAAGAAGGAATAATTTCTAAAATGTGCAAACATCATTATGTTCCACTACAATTCTCAGGAGATGACATTCCCAAAGAACTATCAGAGAGATTGTCAGCCAGATGGACTTTTGCACTACATCAAGAAAAGGAAATAAGAGAAAGAATACTTGTTACTCTTATGCCTCCTGATACAAATAAGGAATAAATTACTGAGATGGTGAAGAAGTATGAAAAATAATTCTCACCAAAAGTGAGAGCATATGAATTTCTCAAGGGGAAGATAATTGATCTTGATGAAAATAGCATTAATAAGTGGTGCAAGATACTCAAAAAACCCACTAAGGAAGCTATCTCAGAGAATGAACAAATCATCATTAAAGATGTACAAGATGACACATCTGTGGAATTGGATAGAGAAGAGAGTGATCTAGTAGGCCCCAAACATACTGACATTGTAGATGAAGTATGGCTAGACACTACTCTTGACAACACTCAAAGTGAGGAAAGTCAAAATCCACCAAGTCCACTTCATATTGACTTGAATGGAGAAGAAGAAGTTACCAAAGAAGATTTGACAATAAAAGGTAACATAACTGATGATATCAATGATGAATCATGGATAGATAACATTGTCAATGACATTATAGGAAAAGACCCTGAAGAAGAAGTGCAAAAAGATGAAGATATAAATGTTGCACAGGGCAATACCAACTGACAGGATTCAACTATTAACACTGCAAAAGTCAATACACCGACAAACATGAACATCTTAATTGATGCTATTGATATTGAATCAAGTCAGGAGAAATAATCTAAGAAAGATGATGATATACCCAAGGACATGGGTAATGATGAAAATAAAGATGCATTAAATATTCAAAAGGATATAGATACAACAATGAAAGATGCAACCGACACTCAACAAGAAGTGCCTACTGAAAAAGACAAAGGAGCAGATAAAAAAATAGATGAAACATTGAGAAAGTATGAAGAGATAGAAAAGAGTGAAAAAGTCAAACATGATGAAAGCATGAAAGAAAAAGAAGATAAATCTATTGATGCACCCAAGGAAAATGAGGAGATGTCTTCATAAAACTAGCTGGTGGACTCAGAATAGAAACAACAAGATGCTTCATCTTATCGACCCTCACCTACCAAATCAATCCAATCTCAAGGTCTACAAATGGTAGTACATCAATCTACGTCCTAGCCAAAGAAGAAAAAGAAGAAGGTATTAAAGAAAGATATCTTGGCTGTCACACTTGATGAGGTAATAGAAATACCCAAGTGGGATGTATCTACTTTAGATACTGAATCACTTCAAAAGTTTGGAGTAATGTGTCAAAGAAAGGAAGTACAAGAGAAAATGAAAAAGGCACATAGGGAAGCCCAAGCACTTGAATAGGCAAGGGATATTCTACAACAAATTTTTCTAGATGTCAAACTCAAAGATAGCATATCAGTCATGGAACAAATAGCAGTTCTTACTGACACCATCACAAATCAGAATGTAGATGCAGAGAAGGCAATAGAAGAATAGGCAAAGATGAAATATCAACACAAACTAGTTGAGAAGATCAGCCAAGAAGTGGCATAGAACGAGGTAAAGCTATCTGAACTAGAAAGTAAATTAGAACCTATGATTACTAAAGTTGTTACCTTATTTCAGAAATTGTGCACATTAGAAAATTTCACTAAAGAAAATAGTGAAAATTTGTCACAATTAGATTCAAATCTAATAGCTAGTGCACTGAGTTTAACCTTTGATGCAAACACTATAAGCTACATCATGAAAAGATTATAGAGGTAAACCATTGAGACAATAAATATGGGATGTAGAGACTCAATTTAGAAATGAGGTTACAGAGCTTCAAGCTCACATTTTGCCAAACCTCACCACTCTACAACAACATATTACAGATGCAAGAAATCTAATCACAACCCCAGAAATTCCTATGGTAGACAACATATATGACATGCATGTGAGGATATCACTTGATAATTTGGCTCTTGAGAATTTAAAGGAGAAATGAGAGAAAATGATGGAGGAAATAAAATCCCCACACTCTTACTTTTTTGAAAATATGTAAGTACCTTTTCCCTCATTATCAAAAAAGGAGGAATGTATACATATGTACACAATACTATATGAGGATATGTATAATGTATGTATAGAAAATATAGAAATGTACATAAACTTACACTTACCTGCATATGCATAGGGGGAGTCATTTCATGACTAAGGAAGAAGTATACACAGGTGTATATAGTAATGCATCAAGTATGTTCCACATATCAATTTTTGATACTAATTTCAAAGGGGGAGATTGATGACATTAAGTTTTTCCATTAGTATACTTAAAGGGAAAAACATTATAAAGTTCATCGGTATAAGAATAACCAGTGGATAGCAAGCATACCTGATAGGAAAAATGTCTAACATGAAAATGCTAAGTATATAATTTATCGATGACAAGCATAAACGATGATACAGTTTTGAGAACATCACCAATGGAGCAGAAAAGGCATACCCAATGAATAGTTCAAGTAAGGAACATTGACGGAGAAGAAAACTGATAGACTGACAGAGCATCCCAACCATCAGAACTGACAGTCAGTTACAGAACCCACAAAAAGTGGATCTGACTTTACATGTCAGATAAAGGAACGTAATTCTATTTATAGAGTTTTTATTTTTTTTAAATCTTAACTTGAGGGTCAAGCAAGCATATTGTAAATTTTTTAAAGCATCCTAACAGATTTAAAACATATCCAACTAGAGATCAAGGTTAAGTTATAAACCTTGGATCTAGAGTTAATTTGAAAAGCGTGAATCAAGAATAGAGCTAGAAACTAGTATAAATAGATGTTCCCTCATTTGTAATAGGTGAGACTTGTAATCATTTGAAAAATGATAGTAGCCATGGAGAGAATCTAAGAAGAAGAAGAGAATTCATGAAAAGTTCAGAAACAGATCACATCAGTTATCAAGAACACAAGAAGGCTACCCACGAGCAGAGACAAGGTATTACTCAATCACTCAAGGTGATTACATACATACATTGTAAGCTATACAGGATCTGTTATCAACAATTAGAGATTGCATTCACTATCAGATCAACATTTATATTGTAGTTGCATTCTAACAACTGCATCACAACATAAATCCTTTTGTAGAAGGTGGACTTAATAGTTCTTTGATAAATCTCTTAACAGAGTGTACACCTAACAGTGTTGCTAAAGCTTGAAATGAAGTAGATCCTAACAGGTCTCCACTCTAATACTCCTAACAGGGTATATCATCAGAAGTGATCAATTGTAAGCCTTTACCGGCTCCCTTCTTATTTACAGATAGTGAAGTTTTGTGGGTAGACATCCCCACTATAGTTTTTACTTCCTAACATGAGTTTTCTGCAATTTCATATCATGTGTTATGTGTTACTTGTTTTCATGAATCTTTCTTGAATGTTTATACATGTAAAGAACTTATATTATGATTACACATACATAAGCAAAGTTGAACAGATAGATAGGTATATACAAATATGATGACACAAAGGTTAATGGGCCAATCACATAGAAAGTTTTAAAGGTACTGATTCACCCCTCCCCTCTCAGTACAACATTCCAATAATTCCAACACCAAGTTGTACATCACCCAATAACAATAACAATAATACTAACACTGAAAAACCAAAATTTTGGATGAGAAACAAGAATTTTGTCAATGATGGTGTAGTTGATGCAAACAATGTTAAACCAAAGAAACACATTTTGAATCTATCAAACAACACTTTTACAAGCAATTAGGAGAACAAAAAACCCAAACCACCACCATATAAACCTAGAAGGAAACTCACATTTTTGAGGGAACCACTTGAAACAACATTGAGAACTCTTCTTGCCAACAAAGTAATAACTTTACCTAAAAAAGAGATTTCGTACCCCAAGTCAAACCATCATGGTGGAATGATTCACACCATTGTGAATATCATAGAATTAAGGGACACAAAAAAAAATGATTGCATAAGATTAAAATATGTTATCTATGTTAATATCATGGAAAAGAATAACTAAGAGAGGTGGGGTGAATTAGTTGCTACCCAAAACTTTAAACTTTAAATGATTAAGTCACAAAATTTCTCACTTGTGTGCCCTTAAATCTTATCTGAATAAACATAGTATAAAATATACATGCATATACAAATTAGAAATACATCCACACAATTTGACACAATATATTTATCATGGAAACCCTGTTAGGGTAAAAATAATTTTGGGGATGATTATTCATAGCTTGAAAATACCTTGTTAGAAGTATAAAATTATTACAATGAATGGGGAATGCACATGCATCTAGAATCACTTCCTAGAGTTGACCATTAAAATGAAAATATTTGGACTACAACCCTAAGGAAGGTTCACTACCTTACAATTTGATCACTAAATTTATCTATACAAGTTTTTTTGAACCGTGTAAGTTACATCTACCTCATGTGTGCTACATATCCAATGTACCACAATGAATATCTATGTTCAAACCCTTGATGAAACACTTCTGATTCCATTTGAATCAGGCTCTCCCTTTGCTATCCACCTCTATCATCTACATTCATCATCTATTCCTTGAGTTTTCCCTAATTCATCCTTTTATATCAAGAACTAGGCCGACAAAAACCTAATCTGCCATTTCTTCAATCAACATGCCATATTTCATGATTGAAATCTATCTTTGACCTCCATATCATAGCCACCATCTGTGACCACCACCTCGAGATCATAAATTTCCTATATTTTACATTTTAGCACTTGTACAACGTAATTTACCATCTAAGTTGACCAAGAACATGAACAACAATAAAAATATTACTTTTGACCAAAAAATCCACCAATCTGATCCTTTAGATCCATGTGTATCACCAATTCATCAAGAACATACTTCAAGAACATCCTATAACATCATAAAAAACACTCAATCATTTAAATCCATCACAACCATTGGATTTTACAACCCCTTTTTATCACGCTTGAAGGATATTATTAACAAGTCTCTGAGATGATAAGATCATACCTTATCGAACTCTAAAGTACAAACCCTCTGAGTTGAAGACACCTGAGTATGTCTCCAAAAAACTCTCAGGTTCTCTCTATGAAATTATCACTTTCCTAAGAACACCAAACCTATTTCTATCTTCTTATTGGTATAGTCTGTCACCCTGTCTACTAATCACTTTCTATAAATTTGGGTCAATATAGTAAAAATATTCAACATGCTCCCTATATGTGTGTGACTTATTCTCCAAAATGTATGATTCTCACCTAAGCTTTTACCATTCTTCTCCATTAGATAACTTGCAACATTTTAGTTAGAATCAAGAAAATAATTTTTCTAATTTTTTCCTCTAATCAATAGTTCTACTATGTTGACATCAATGCCAACACAACCATCATCCATCTTTGTCAATATGCCAACAATATCCCCCTTTGGCATTGATGACAAAATGTGATGTGAAATATAAGTAATGCAATCAGAAACCAATAATATTACTCTAGAAAGATAATCAATAATACTACCAGCAATATCCTTGATTATCTTTCAGAGGCTCTCTAATAGAACTTCTTCTTCTTTCCCTGAGAACATTCTTGACATTATTTCCAATCAGATCACATAATATTCTCTTCATCAGGTTCTCCCCTTTTATTACACACCACATATCTTAGCTCACTTCTTTCTTATGTGCAAGTACTCATAAAATTTGTTCTCTCTTCTGATAAGCTTCCTTCTTAACTTTTCCTCTGATATCTTCTTTTATCTTAGTTGTATCCCAAAATTGTTTCTCTTACACTTTATACCTAATAGTTTTTTCACATTTTTTCTCTCACCCTTTGACATAAATGACAAAGGTGTGCCATTAGTTCTCTTTAACATTTTATTTGTCATACCAATATCTGGCTCCTTATCCTTTTCTTCTTCTGCAACTTAGTCAACCTCATCTTGATTTCTTGCACATATATATCTCATATTCACTAAGCACATTCAAATTTTTCTTTAAACTTTAACAACAAATCCATCGTTTCTTGTACATACACACTTCTGGGACATTCATGCATCAATCAATCACTTATCTTACTATTTTATGCATTTCCTTGTAGCTTCCTACAAATGCTCCCCTTAAGATTAGATAACTCTCCCTCAACATGCTTACTACTCCCCTTGAGTAGTATCTTCCATACAAACTTTAACGATATTTTCATGTGGCTCTTTTGGACTGATGCATCCTTCTGCATCTTACTTTTTAGTAGGAGGAGAAATTCCCTTTGACTTGCCTTTAGATATTACTAATGGAGATCCCATATCTGAAATGTCTTTATTCTTTATTTTTTCCCTCTTATTTTTTTACTTCTGCTTCTCCTCCTTTTCTTTTTCTTTTCTTTTTTCATTTGTATGTTCATGTGTATCTCTCCTATCTTCTTCTTCTCTCTTGATCTGACCATTCTTCTACAAGTTCTATTTTTTTTCCTTTATGTCATCTTTGTTCACATTATTTCTTATACAACTCTGAGTAGCAAGTTTAGATAAGTTGTATCTAATTTTTTGATCAATTATTTGTTTTTTCTTACTTTTCCTTTTAGCATTACATTATCTTGCAATATGACCAAGTTTCTTGCATGCAAAACATCTAACCATCTCCCTTTTAAACAAACATTTTATATAATTGTTGAAGAAAGACAAGTCAAAAGGTGGCTTTATGTTATCTGGAACTACCACCATATTTCAATCCACCCTAGGCATAAATATTTGCATTTCATGTTTCTTTATCAAATTTTCCTACTTCGCATAATCAACATGTATTTTGTCCAGGTCAATTTTGGTAAATATTGCACCAGAAATTTTGAAGACCTCTATTGTTGTCCTTCTCTTTATTGCTACTAGGGCTTCTTTTTTCTTCTTTCTGATTACTCTAGCCACTGGACAATAGCTCTTAGCTAGTTCGTTGATCAAATCCACATCAATGTACACATCAGGGACAATACAGTTTTCCATATTCATGTTCCAGGGATTGTAGATAGGGATTGAATTTACCCTGTTGTTCCAGAAGTATTGAAACAAAATATTACCAGAGTGATTGAGAGTGACTCAATTTCTATATTGACACCATTTGTCTTTCCATTCCACCCAATTAGAACTATTTTCACTAGAAGTTCCAGATAAGAGCTCTACAAATTCACCTGCATAATTCTTCCCTGGAAATTCTTTCTTCTCATACCCCTTCAAAGCTACATTTGCAGTGGCTTGACTCAACTTTCCTTCTTAAGATTGATCTCAGAAACAAATTTCTTCTATTTTCTCTGAAATTCATGAAGTTAGAAAAAGAGAATTGTACATAATCCAGGCACAATTAGTTTTACTTATAGCCTATCACATCCACATCTTGTCCAGTTTATTGGAATTCCTCACACTTGCAAAATCATACTGTTGGCATCTACAACTAATGCTACCATTAATTCAAACTTGCATATCCTTGCTGGAACAGAGTATGCATTTTCTTTCTCTCTAGCATTCAAAACCCAGGAATGAGGTATGTGGAACCTTGTCACACACTTGCTACATAAACTACACATTCAAAACGTTCTTCATGAGTGAGCAATAAAGCTTCTTTCTCTTATTCCATCGTGCGCTTGCAGAATCCTCCTTCAGGGTCAAGATCATCTGGTGAGTGAACAAGAGCTGTTGATTTCATCTAACTCTTCAATCATGCACTCGCTGCACTTTGTCTTCTCATGTTTGAACCTACATGAGTGAGCGACAACTAAAACTATTGTTTGAATTTTTACTTAGTCATGCACTTGCAACCCTTTTCTAATTTGATCTTTAACCACCATGAGTGAGTGATAAACCTTTTTGAAACAGGCTATAAGTCATGTCACTCACTCATGGTCCAAAATTTGTTAGCCACTAAGCCTTAGCGAGTGAGTGATGGCATGATAATTTCATTTTCTTCTACACTCGCGGTCCAAAAATTATTAACTGCTAATCATTAGTGAGTGAGCGATGAAATACAACCTCCTTGGTTGCACACTTGCAGATTAAAAACTTTTAGTGAAAAATCCATTGTGAGTGAGTGATAAAAATATATAACATGTAATACAAACCATGTCACTAACTCGCAAAACAAAATTTGACATTAAATAAACCTCAGCGAGTAAGTGATGACCTAACCTAGACCTGACTTACTCACTTGTGTAACAAAAGATGTTAAGTGACTTACCTCAGTGAGTAAGTGACAACACAATTCCTTTCTTGCTTGCACAGTCACACAACAAAAACCTAATAGTAAAGTTACATGGAAAGTGAGCGATAAAAAACTTCAAAACACTTCTTATAACCCTGTCTCTCACTTGCACAGTTAGGTTAACATTTTACAAGACCATCATGAATGTGCAACTACATACCAGCCCATTCACTCAATCACTCATGTAGTAAAATGAATTCTTAAGAAATACTGCGTGACTAAACATAAAAGGTGACCGCTTGAAGGCTTATGCACATTTTAATACTTTTTTACATGAAAAGGCCATAACTGAAACTCAATAACGCGGGAAAAAACCACTTTTTGAAACATGAAAAATTGTTAGGAAATAGTGCTAACAATGGCTCTGAATGGGGAAAGTTAATTGCAAGATTGACATTAGGATCCAAAAAAATTTGGGAAACAGACCAAAATGTAAAACAAAAATATACAAACAAAAAACAAGCACAACTTAAAATAGGGAACTAAAAATAATATGCATGGAAAAGTATATTCATGAGAAATAGTATTTCAGGAATTGTCCATGCACTCACAATTTCATGGATCTCACTAATAGAATCTTCCAAATAATATGAATCTTGTCCCTAAAAATCTTGAATCACAAAAGGGCCCATCCATAATGATTCAAATTTCCCATGCTTACCCTTCTCTTCTTTCCTTGTATTCCATTGGAGTACCATATCATTGATCTAAATTTTCCTTTCATTTGATCTCTTATCAAATAAGTATTTTGATTGCTATTGAATTTTTAGGTTTTTCTTATGTGCTTCAGTTCTAATTTCTTCTAATTCTACCAATTGGACCACCCTATACATCATAGGTTCTTGCACTTCAACTTCTTCTTCTTGTAAAAAATTATACACATGTAACAAATTATTCAGAGGCAACCTTGCTTGAGTTCCATAAACCATCTCAAAAGTGGAGACCCCTATTGCCCTTTTTATTGTTACCATGTCAGCCCTGAGAGCTAAATTCAGCTAAATTCTTTTCCAAAATCCTTTTAATGATCTTCATTATTCTCTTGTTGCTAGACTCAGCTTGCCCATTTGCTTGTGGATGATGGGGTGAAGGATAAGATAAAATGCCATAATATTCATAGAGGTCCTTGAACTCCTCAGATCTAAAACACATGGTATTGTCCATTATTAACCTAGTAGGCACACCAAACTTAGCCAAAATATTATCCATTAGAAAATCCATAACCACTTTGCTGGTTTCTTTCTTGGATGCGATTTCTTCAATCCACTTGGTAAAATAATTTGTAGCCACAAGAATCCAACTATAGCCTCCACTAGACTTTTCTGCAAACTCACCAATAAAATCAACGCCCCATTGGGAAAAAAGGTGCTTCTACTATCATAGGGTTCAACAATAATGCTCCTAAAAATTTCATCTTGGAAGAGAACCTTTGGCAAGGCTCACATTTCTACACAAACTTTTGAGTGTCTTTAAAAGAGAGGGCCAATAAAAATGAGCTCTAATTATTTTATGAGTTGTTTTCTTGGCAGAGTAATGCCCTCCACAATCATCATTATGAATTTCATTCAAGACCCTCTTCGGTTGTGATTCATCCAAAAAAACAACAAGATTCCATCCCTAATTTTCCAAAATAAATCACCTTGTACCAATACATACCTTTGAGCCTGCAATCTGAGAGTTCTTTTCTGAGTATCTGACATGTGATCTGGACATTTGAAATTTTTCAAAAGAAACAAAATATCAACATACCATGTCTACAATTCAATGCTAGTGTGATTCATACTTACAGTCTGGACATTATTAATCTAGGACAACTCCATGTTTGTATCAGTCATAAGTTTAGCCAAACCCATACCCCTTACCAACTTTATGACTTGAATTTCCAGATTGAATTCATGATTTGTGTTGATCCATCGACATCTTTTTCCAATGAATTCAGATTGAGATAATATATCCTTCACTATTACATGTGGGAAATAAGCAGTCACTTTTGCACAGACTAGGCAAGGTGTGAAAACCTTGACTTCTTTGACCAAAGCATAAGCCTTCTTCTCCATTATCTCATGATTAATTTTTGCTATGCACCTACAAAGACTTACTTAAAAATGTGATGGGGTGTTCAAACCCTTCACTATCCTTCTGCAACAACACTGTAGCAATAGTATGAAATGAAGCAAAATAAAACAAAGAGAAAGGTTTTTCATAATAAGGGGATTTCAAAACTAGTGCTTTCTAAATTGCCACTTGTATTTCATCAAAAGAAAACTATGCCTCTTTGTCCCAATCAAATTTAGTATTTTTCTTTAACAAATTGACTACGAGCTTCACTATTTTTGAAAAGTTGGCAATGAATCTTCTTACAAAGTTCACCTTTCCTAAGAAAGATTGTACACCCTTGATGTTCTTGTGAGGAAAAAATTTGTTAATGGCCTCTACACTCTCAGGGTCAATTCTGACCCCTTCTTTTGACACTGTGTCCTAATAATTTACCCTCTATCATAGAAAAATGACATTTATTTGGGTTTAGTGAAATTCCATACTCCAAAGCTTTAACAAAAATCTTTTCCAAATGTTTGTAGTGATCCTCAACCTTTTTGGAGTATGCAGTTAGATCATCTTGATACATCGCCATAATTATATTTACAAATTATTTGAAAGCCATATCCATGGCTCCTTGGAAAGTAGCTCCTATGTTCATCAATCCAAATGGCATCCTAACATAAACATATGTACCCCATAGGGTAGTCAATGTTGTTTTGAACTATTCAAATTCTTGAACCAACACCTGGTTATAACCAGATAATCCATCCATCATGGATAAAATATCAGAACCTGTAACCCTTTGTAGCATTGCCTCCATATTTGGTAGAGAATAGTTGTCTTTTAAAGATGCTACATTCAGGTTTCTGAAATCTACACACAACCTGATATTGCCATCCTTTTTTCTGACTGGCACCAGATTGGATACCTAAGAAGAATGTCTGATTGGTTTTATTATCCTAGCATCTCTGATTTCTTTTAACTCTTGCTGCATTTTTGGCATCAACAGTGGATTGATTGGCCTTTTCTTTTGCCTAAAAGGCTTGACATCACTTATCAATGGGACTTCATGCTGGAAGAGATCCTCCCTATAAGCCTTAAATTCTTCATAAGACCAAGCAAAAACATCTTTATATCTTTTTAGCAAATTAATTAAATTTGTTCTTACATCATGTGCCAACTTTTTTCCAATATATACAAGCTTAGGAGCACATTCTAATCCCAGGTTTATCTCCTTAAATTCATCCATTTTGGATGCAAACTTTTGGCACATATAACTGTCACTGTCAGTAAATATTCCTTCCAATTGTGTTAATCCCTTAGGGATTTCATTTGTTTGTAACTGCACAATTTCATTGCCAAATATAGTCTCTTTTCCATCCACCACACTTACCAAATTCTTACAATTAATATTATGGCCTTCATAATTGTCTATACATTGAAATAATGTAAGGATATCATCATCATTCTCAAAAACCAACCAATTATATACATTATCAGGGATGACAGGCCTAGTTTTGGTCTCTATAATAGAAACTCCTGCTAATGTTAGGTCACCATTTTTCATAGAAACCTTAGCCAAGAATTTTACCATGATATTTTTAGATATCTCTATCCATTCAATTGAGAATGCATAAAAAAATTCAATGCTATCCCAAACATCATGCTTATACTATTTCAACCTATCATTCTTGGCAGCATATTTTGACCTAACTTGTGATATGGCTAATTTTGAATCTCCAAAAACCCTTAATAACTTAATACCATGCTTAATTGAAATTTATAGCCCCAATAATAATGCCTCACACTCAACTATATTATTTGTACATTGGAAGGCCAAAAAAAAGGAGTATTTGAAGATAATACCTGATGGAGATACAAATAAGACACTAGCTCCTGATCCTTCTTTTGAGAAAGCTCCATCAAAGTACATTTTCCACAATACATGTTGTTGCAATTCCAATTATTCTATTATGGGATCAATATTTTTCAATTGAGGGTGAATATTTTCAACTCTAAAATTATGCATATCCACATCCACAAAACAATTCAACATGTTTGTATCAACCTTTTCAACTAATACTGGAGCCCTAGGCTCTCTAAATAGCTTAACCTCTTTTCCATTCATAGAAATGGTAGCAAAGGATAGATCCAATTGTACATGTCCTCCAATTGCTGCAGCCCACTACCTTGATAATAAAATTCCATATTGGGGTTGAGTGTCCACCACAACAATATCCATTCTGAAAAAACCCTCAAGGAATATAGCAAGTTTGACCTCAATTCCTTTCAGAGTTCCAATAATAGGCACTTTCCTATTATCCATAGAAGAACATCTACCAAAAGAAGTGTCGAATTTCAAACCCAACTCCTTCATCACATTATAAGGCATCACATTAGCAACAGCTCCAGAATCTATCATGCAATTTTTTAACAACATATTATTTACAAGCAATGTTACATAAAAAGGATCAATCGAAGAGGGCTCTTGGGTGATTATACTTTCAACACATATTGGGGATTCATCTTGTTCTTATTTCTTTACTCTTGACTCATAATTCAAATTAGTTGTAACAGGTACATTAGTTAAAGCTAAAAGCAATGAGAAAGTGGCTTCTTGGTGTTCTTTTATTTTCAACATCTCAAGTAAGGGAACATACACCTTCATTTGAGGTAAAGCCTTTTTCATGCCAAAATTTGGAAAATTCAGAACAACTTCAGAAGAAATTTTACCTTTGTTCTCCTTGGGTTGTCTTTTTTTTTTTGTTCATTTGTAGAGGTAATGTTACCTCTTGTGTTTTGAGTCTCTTTAGATTCTTCTTTATCTATATTTCTTTCTTTTTTTTTATCTACATCTTGTGTAAATTCTTCATTTGTGACTTCTCTAATAAAAAGTGAACTAGGATAGCTTTCACCTTGATCAACTTGTTTGTTTCGAAGGTGTTAGCACAAGCTAAAATGTCATGGTTCCATGTTTTCTCTCCTTATCTCTGCAATTATTTTGGCCTCTAGCCTAAAGCCCTAAGCATTGCTAGGTTAAAATATTGTCTAACAAACCTTAAACCCTTAGACTTCTTCTATTTCCTTGTTACTTTTCAAAGTCACTTAAAGTATTTTAAGACGTGCACTTTTCCATGCCTTTTTTCTCACATTGTCTTGACTGAAACCAAATATTCAATTTCCTTTGGATATTACACCCACACCATTTATCTTTTCATAGCATTATTCTAATCATGCTGCTGGCACTAGATCTTGCAATATCTTGCTGATGTCATGGAAAGGCTCGAGATTCAGTGCAGGTCATCGATCTAGTTCTTTTCATATGTTCATCTTACGCCTGGTGCATGATCTTGTGATTAAATTGGGGTTAATGAATATATTAAGCAACTTAGAGATCCCTTTAGTTGTGTAATCTCCAGATAGACCTTGAGTTAAATCAAACCAAGATGGGCTAGTTAAGATTGAATGGAAGCCGTTGATGCAGATGTAATCAGAGGGCTCGTGCATGATTGCTAGATAAAGGTCAAAGTCTTATAATTTTTTAGAGATATGGCAATATTCATTGATCTTGTCTTGATTGTGTGGTGCACGCATAATCTCAGAGTAAACTATGAGTCAAGGGATTCATCTGGCAACTTCGAGACAAGAAGAAATTAAGGACCAGAGGTTAAAGATGACTTAGATTCTAGTCAGGGTAATAGGTTAAAAAGGAAGAAAGTTCAAGAAGATCTAAAGGTGGGCATAAATCCTTAAAAAGAAGATGATCGTGAGATATCCATTGAGGCATTGTTCCCATGCATCACATGGAAAAATATGATCCTGAGCTCAAGTAGCTTGAGAGGATCTATAGATATGTTTTGAACTTGTGTTACGGCTTGATCTCGACTGTCGAAATTGATCTCTATGCCACTTGTGACTATTATAACTATATTTTAAATATTTGAATCTTTTATCAGAGGGATTCATGGTGGCGGACTTAGATATTTGTCTCAGAGACATTAATGAATCAATCTGACCTACTGGATCGAATTTGTAAAGATGTTGAAGTATGTAGGGATTGAAATTTGATTTGGTAGAATGCATTTATGTCTAGAGTTGATAGATAAGACTTACAAATATTGAAGAGAAGAGATAGGGTTTCAAATTGACATCATAATTGAATGCTTGCATTAATTGATTGTAAACCCTAACCCTAAATGGTCAAAAGATTATAGGATTCTTGTTCCTATAAAATAATATTCAAGACCATTTAGAAAGGGCTGGAGAATTGGGAAAGTAGAAAGCATTAGGATTATACTTTTTTCTAATCTAGGATATAGAAGATGTTGTTCAGACTATATTAAAGAAGATTAGAAAGTTGTGTGATCTCTTTCATATTATTGAATTGTGTATTTCCTTGTCATGTGGTAGAAACAAGATTTCATCATACTTAATATATGTTTTCTTAGAATTAAGTCTCTCCTTTGTGTTATCTGTTGATTTGTAAATTTTTTGACTTACTATATAAGTCTTTCGTATGCATATGTGTATTCCACAAGTCTTTGATCTTAGATCAAATTAAAATTATTTGGATATTACATTAATTCTACCTGGATATCTATTTGACAATCTTGTAGTGTGTACTCTAAGAGATTATATTTTTGATGGCTTTGAATATTTACTCATAAGGTGTTTCAACTTCAGTATTATATTTAGGAGTATATCCAATGGATAAGGCACTGATCTAGAACTAGTATATTCTATGGAGATATAATTCTGAATGGTTTGGTTATATTTTGTCCCAAAAATTAAATCAAGCTCAATAACAAATTCTTTACTTTTCAGTTGTTGTTATTCTTATCTGACCAATGGTAGTGGAGAGTCAGTGAATGCTAGGTTGGCATTTAGTACTTAATTACCATTTATATGTTGTTCAAATTCACAAGTAGAAGGTGTTGTAAAGAGTTGAGTTTACTCTGGATTAGGTGCACTTCCCTTGGTTTTGCAGAGCCAAAAGTGCAGAGGGAAGTATTGACCCTATAGTTGGTCCAGTTATCTTACAAAGCTTTCATACTCGGATCTAACCACTCCTAACATCATTCTTAAGATATATTACATTTTCTTTTTGTAGTGTAATAGTTTGAAACACCAAAACGATGGTGACTCTACT
Source organism: Thuja plicata (assembly GCA_018584345.1). NCBI lineage: Eukaryota > Viridiplantae > Streptophyta > Pinopsida > Cupressales > Cupressaceae > Thuja > Thuja plicata. Next base: position 296,406 of record MU225120.1, read on the forward strand.
AGGGATAGAGAATTAAATTCTTCCTAAACCTTTCAAGGAATCGATGGTATTCTACTATTTATATCATTTGACCCATCCTAGTCACCAAAAATATGGCAACTCTGCTAGGGAAAGTGTAGTAAATTGTCATAACTATCCAGTAAGTTGATCATTGGAAGCATAGAGTTACTCAAGTTTGGTCCTTTGTTATTGTTTTATCTTTAAGAGTTCTCTATTTGAATTTGTTCATATTAGTTAGTATTGTGATCCCAACTATTATTGGGTGGCGACTCTAAATACCTTTGCAGTAGTGCTGAATATTAAAAATAATTTTTTCACCCACTTTCCAATATGAGTTAGAAAAGCAATAGATCTCAGTCAAAGAGACATATTGAAGAGAGGTTGGGAAGTGATTTCCCAACTACATCCAAGTCTGATCAGCCTAGAAGAGAAAGGGATACCAAAGGTACCCCTCAAGATGAAAGACAAAGGGAAGACATTAGGGAAGAAAGACCAGTCCAATGTAGTCATGAAGGAAGTGCATCAAAATATTAAGAGGTTGTGGATGAGAGACTAGGTACTTATGGAGATTATAGTTCTCTTGATGAAAGAGAGGAAGAAGAATTTGTTTCTACTCTTCCAGATCCATCCTGATAGTATGGCTGAAAAACTTGCTGAAGTAGAAAAAAGAGTCCAGGAGAAAGTGACTATTATAAAAAAAAAATTAGAGAAAATGAAAATGAAAATGAGATCAGACAGTATCAAATTTTCCTTGAACAAAGAATGAGGAAGTTGTTAGAGTTAGAGGCAATGAATTATATTGAAAAGCCTTAGAATTTTCAAGAGGAACCTATCATTCAAATAGTTAATCATCAAGTCCCTAGATATAATAGAAAGTAAGGAATGGTAGGGGTTTCAAGAAATGAACCCAAAGGTTTTAAGGTCCCAATAGACCATTTCTCTAAACTGGACATGGATCTTGAAAGAGTTAGAGTTGAAAATGAGATCATAGCTAAAGAGCTTGAGAAGGTAGAGTTGGAGGCTACTACTTTGGAGATGAAGAAGAAGGTTGATTTTCTTAGACAAACAACAAGGCCAGTTCATCTTGGTGTTGAAGCAGCTACAACATCAAATACTAAAGCCTCCACTTCTCAAAACAACACTACATTTCAAGGAAAGTCTACTCATGCAGAAAGGTACAAGAAAATTTATTTTCATAATATTCATGGTTATCCTAATGAGGTTCGAAGTGTCATTAGAGATAAACTTCCTAGATTTTCTAGGAACAATGTAATCACATGTGAAGAACACTTCAAAATTTTTTCTAACATGATGGATAATTATGAAGTTATTCTTGAGGATGTATTAATGAAACTTTTTGTTTAGTACTTAGTGGAGGATGCTAGGGACTGGTTCAGAGGGTTACCCTTTAATTATGTAGGGTCAATAGATGAGATAGGTGATTTCTTTAAAGATAATTATCATGATAAGACCAATGAAGGATTTATGCTAAATGAATTCAAAAATATAAAAAAGAATCAAAATGAAGATGTTGCAGAATTCAACATAAGATTTCAGAGAACTATGCACAAACTTTTCCAAGTTATGAGACTTGATGACAAGGTTTGTCTAGCTACCTATCTTAATGAATTTTATTCTAAGATGGGATACCTCCAAAGAGATAAGAATCGAAGGACTATAAGAGAATCGTATAAAACAACTATCAATATATAAAAAAATAGGAGGGTATCTGGGAAATTGGGTAGAAGATATGATTAGAACTCTGCATGAAAGGAGGTGGATAAACCTTCAAATGCTAAGACTAAGGAAGTGGTCAATATGAAGAAGATTCTAAATGCTCTAAAATATTTGAAACTAGGAAAGAATAAGAATCTAAGAGCTCCAAATAATAATAGAAAATCCTACAATAATTTCAGTTAGCAACCTAGGATGAAAAACTACCCATACAATACCCAATGGAAGGATGGAAAGTCCATTATTCCACAAAGGACAGAGAGGCCAAACAAAGAAACTTTGGATCATCTTCAAGGAAATTCATGTAATATGTGTAATGAATATTATTGGTGTGATGATTGTGAATATTTACTCATATGGTTTTTCCTCATCCTCTCTTTTTTGATGGTGTTGGGAATGAAATGGCTTATGAAGATTTGACAATTAAAAAATCTAATAACCAAGGTAAATATCAGCAGTTGTCTTCATCAGATGAAGAGGAGTCAAATAATTAAGTTGTAGATCAAGATGTGTTTTCATCTGATGAAAAGGAAGTAGACATTGATAAAATAAGGTGTAATGATACAAGGGGAAGAGAGCCTTTTATGGAAAGAAGACCTTCAGATGAAGAAAGAGCTCGAATCACAAAAAACTTGGTTACTCAAGCATAGAGTAACTATAATATAAGGAATATGATAGTTGGTAATGAAGATGGTATACCAATTGGCATGTTCATTACGGATACAAAATAGGCCCTAAGCAGACACCAGAGAAAGAAAAAATTAATGAGGATGTTAAGAAAATAAGGGTGAAAACAAATGATAAACCAAGTGATCCTAGTATTGTCTGAAAAATTAAAACAAGGACACCATATATTAATGTTTCTTCTATTAAAAAATATGCTAAAAGAGTTGAGGCAAGCATGGGTACTCAAAATGAGAATAGAAATATTGTTACTACCAAGTGAGATATTTCTGATATCAAGTATGCTCCTATTTACATGGGACAATTGATTTCATAGATCACAGTCAGGGTGCCACTTTTAGAAATGATGAGGATTACTAAGCACAAGGAGACAAATTTGACATGGATGAATAATTTTTCTACCACAGGGCCTTAAAATCATAAATGGATAAGAAAAAGAAGAACAGTAAGGAGAAATTTGATACAAAGGGAAAATAATCAGATGAGATTATTTCTATGATCCCTCAGATCTTCCTAAATAAAAATAATGTCACTCCTCCTTTAGGAACTATGGATATCTTTTTCTTAACATTGGTTATTAATGGAAAAATGCTCAAGAATTGTATGATTGATTCAGGTAGATCAAACACAATCATGCATGCAGAAATAATGAAATCAATGGGACTGTAGGTAGATAATCCTCATGGGAGATGTCAAGAAATGGATTCAAGAGAAGTGCATGTCATAGGTACTATCAAGGCTCTACCTTATACACTTTCTACATTTCCATAGAAGATACTGATAATGAGTGTTCTAGTAGTTGACATTTCACCTCAATATGGAATGTTACTATCTAGGAAATGGAGTGCATCAATTGGAGGAAGTATACAGTGTGACTTGTCCTTTGCACCATTTCACATAGATGGTAATAATTTGAAGGTACCCAGGGAAGTTAGAACTTCCCAAATGATTGAGGAGAGTGAAGATGAAGCAATGAATTGTTTCTTAGATACTGATGTTGGATCCTTTCAAGTGCACGATAGTAAAGTTGAAAGGGATGTCCAACATATGCTTTTGTCAGAAGAGAAGGACAATCTTGTAGATAAGAATGAATTATGGACAATGCATTTTGATGGTGCAAACTTAAAAGGAGCTGGTGTAGGAGTGTTACTAATAGCTCCCATTGGTAAGACCTACAAGTTCTCATTTTCCTTCTATTTACTTGAACTAAAAATATTGCGGAATATGAGGCTTTGCTAATAGGACTGAGATCAGCTTCAAGACACAAGATTAGATGTATTAGAGTCATTGGGGACTCTGATTTGGTTGTCTCTCAAATAAGATCTAGATATGCTTTAAAGAATCAGAGGTTAAAATAGTATAGGAATGTCATTTGGGATGAAATTGAAAACTTTGATGCATTTGGCATTGATTGGATGGACAAAAGTCAGAATAAGATGGAAGATCTACTAGCTAATATCACCTTGAGGCTTGAAGACATTACTTTTGCAGCCATCTGTAGTATAGAAGTTCAATATAGACCATCCATTCCAAACAATGTCAAAAGTTGGAAAGTCTTTGATGATGACATGGATAATTTGAGATTCCTATCTTGTGAATCAAATTTTGGTGAGAAAGAGATGGAATTTATCATTTTTGTGGAGGCCATAGATGGAAAAGACAATATTATTTGAAGGGAGGTTCTCTCACTAAAGTCTAATAAGGTACCCAAAGGTTTGGTTGTACTTGATAGAGCCTTTATAGGAAAGGCAAGTCTTTAACAACAAGAACGATTAGAAAACCTGAAGACTTGGAGGAGATAAACTTGGGAACCGATCAAGACCCTAAAAAGGTATATATTGGTAAGAAGTTTCCCCCCAAGTTTAGAAATTTATTGGTAAATATTCTTAGAAAATACAGACATTTTTTTGCATGGTCTTATGATGATTTGAAATCATACAGAGAACATTTATTCCAGCATGAGATTCCACTAAAGGAAGGCACTAAATCTTTCAGACAGAAGTTGAGACCTATCAATTCCACTCTAGCACCCAAGATGCAAGATGGGATAAAAAAGATGAGGGATGCTGGAATCATAAAGCCTATAAGACATTCAACATGGGTATCTAATTTGGTACCAGTAAGAAAGAAAAATGGAGATATCAGATTATGTGTGGACTTAAGAAATTTGAATGTTAATTCTTTGAAGGACAATTATGGATTGCCCAACATAGAAGCAATAATGCAAAGAGTCACAGGGTCTGAGATGATGTCCATGTTGGATATATTTTTAGGGTACAATTAGGACAAGGTCAAGGAATCTGAACAGTTCAAGACTGCATTAACCACACCTTGGGGAACTTATGTATATGTCAGGATGCCCTTGGGTTTGCAAATTCTAGGGATAATTTCCAAAGAGCCATGGATGTGGCATTTGCAGATTTCATAAAAAAAGTTTTTGGCAGTCTATCAAGATGATATTAATCCTTACTCAGCAAAAGGAGATCAACACTGTGATCATCTTGAAAAGATCTTTGTAAGAGCACTAGAGTATGGGGTTTCCTTTAACTGAAAGAAGTGTATTTTGGGGGTAATAGAGGGAAATATTTTTGGGCATATTGTCCCTGAAGATGGAGTTAGAATTCACCCTGAAAGGGTGAGTGAAATTGATAAAGTCTATCAGTCCAAGAATGTCAAGGGCATTCATTCCTTTTTGGGACAAGTGAACTTCTTAAGGAGGTTTGTTACAAATTTTACAGAGACCAATTTTCCAATCTCAAAGATGACGACGAAAGGAGCCAAAGTGGAATGGACTCAAGAAGCATGTAAGGCTTTCTTAGATATGAAGCAGGCTATTAAAGATGCCCCTATTTTGAGAACCCCTGATTATACCAAGCCACTTTAGATTTTCTCCTTTTCTTGTTATAATATTGTTGCTGTATTATTATTGGAGAAGAATTCAGAAGGCTATGAACAACCTATTTCTTTTTTTAGTAAGTCTTTGCAGGTAGAAAAAATAGAAATATGATATTATGGAGAAACGGGTCTATGATTTGGTTAAGGTTGTTAAAGAATTTAGTTGCTTATGTGTCAAGTGTTGTTCTGAAAGAAATCTTAGTTCAACAAGAACTCTCAGGGATGAGATAAAAATGGATCAACAAGATCCAAGAGTTTAATATTGACATCCATGTCACCAAGTTGGTAAGAAGTCTATGACTTGTTAAAATCATGGCTCAAAGCAATTTAGATTCCAATCACATTATTATACTAGAAGAGGAGCAAAGACCTTACATTTGTGATATGGATTATTCTAATTGGTACAAAGACATCATAAGATAATTGCATAAGATGGTGCATTTGTTGGCAATTTTAATTCCTAAGGAAGTAGGACTTATTTTTTGTTGTCAATCATGGCAACAAAGTCATACTTAAGTTCTGTCATGAAAGACAAAATGACTAAGTGTGAAAATAGGGCAGACAGACACATACAGAGATCAGTACATCAGTGCACGTGTTAGAGATCACACCAGAGAATGCATGCTTAGGTATATACTCTATGGTGTATATACATGCTAGATCAAGATGCGCAAAGTATGGAACATTAGTATGGAAAAGTTATAGGAAGATTAGTAAACCTGCAGTCAAGGAAACAAAGCATGGAAGTTGACTATAGTTTTGGTCAGCGTGAATTATTTTGAGATGATAAGGCCATGCGCCTTTAGTTATAAGTCTTTATTAATGTAATTAATGTTTTAGTAAACATGCTTAGGCTGACTTGTTCAGAAGCGTTGTATATTTTGGTTTAAAGGTTGACTAGTGTTATATTTTGGGTCGCGCCTATTCAATTGTAAACATATAAATATGTAATGTAATGTTATGTTACAAGCATCGATTATTGTGTAAGAGGAAGTTATAGAGGGATAGTACTATGAAGTCAGTACATGATATAGCTCTTTAAGAGAGCAAGAGCATTCACGCATACACAGAACTGATCAGAAAATAGTGTCATTACAACAGTTCATTTTTTATATAGTGCATATCAACACTCAGAGGGTTGTAGCCTTCATCTTATTGGGTAGTGAGCCTAGGTAGTGATCCATACACCTTTAACAGGGTTTTCTAAAAGACTCCTAACAGGGTCAGACCTTTAACCAGGTCATTGTACTTAATTTGTAAAGACTTCTTCTAACAGGGCAAAGGAACTTTAACAGGTTCATTATACCTAGTATAATATTTGTGGGTACTAATCCCCACCAGAGTTTTCCTCTGATCAAGGTTCTTGGTAATCATATCATGTGTTATGTGTTCTTGTGTTATGTTTCTTTGATGCACATTTGATATGTGTTTAATTGGCTGAAATATAATTAATAGACAAACATTGATTCACCCCCCCTCTTAGTGTTTCTAACAATTGGTATCAGAGCTCTGGTCCTCTGAAAGAAATTTTAACCACTTGAGGACATCATGGACTCAACTGAAGTAAAACATTTGAAAAAGAATCTTGAAGCAGCTCTTGAAGATCTTGAGAGATCATAGAAGGAAAATGAAGAACTAAGATTGAAAAATGATGGCTCTCAAATACTTATTAAAAGGCTAAGAAAAGATCTAAAATATTGTTCTACAAGTGATCTAGGAAAAATGGTCAAAAATCTTAATGAAGAGAATAAATCTCTAAAGGATAAACTTGTAGATCTGGAGGAACAACTTTCAGATAGCCAGAACACCATTGAAGACAATATCAAAGAAAGAAAACAATTGGAAGATTAACTTCTGTAGGCAAACATGAAAGTTCTAGAATTGGAAAACATAAAGAAGAAGTTGGAATCTGAATTAACAGAAGCAAAAGCTAAGATTGATAAACTTCACACAAGTTCTAATTTGATTCAATCCTAGCTCAATGTGCAAAGGAAAAAAGGGAACACTACTGGTCTTGGATTTAGTACAGCACAAGATGAAATCAAATCATCACAAAAGAGAGAAAAAACACTTGAAGCATCTTCAGAAGCTAAGAAAGTTGAAGATACTACAGAGGTTATATTTGAACCACCTAAAAGAGAAATCAAACAAGTTAACATAAATTTTTATGCATGCAATAAACATGGGCATTTGGCAAGAGATTGCAAAGAGGTAAGACCTTTTAAAGGTTATTGTTACTCCTGTAATAAGTTTGGTCACAGGGCTATACATTGTAGAACAAGTCATAAGAATCAACATCAGCAGAATCACAGAAGTATGAATCAAAACAATAAAAGAAATCAACTCTCAAGAAATTTGCAGAACATTACATGTCAGATATGCAATGTCATGCCCAAAACTAGGGCAAAACACACATACAAATTTTTTTTTTAATACGCAAGTGTAAACCACTAACAAGGATGTATATGAGGTAAAGTGATATCACGGTAAATGTGGTCTTTGAATTTCAAGGTATATGCATAAGTTGAATTAGGGGTACATCACCTACATATGCAAAATTAGAGCATCCACTAGCCATACATGTTATGTGAATAGTTGGGACTAGTTGGTTTAACTCTAGTTCCAAGTTTTAATCTACGTATAATATCATGATGTTATTCTGTTGTTAAGAGTCATACATTGAAATAGATTGTTCTAGTAATCACTTAATTTCTAACCTTAGTTACAACTTATTCATTAAATTCTAGTCCCAATTTACTTTAGACCATTAGCCCCTAGTTTAAAATTCAATAATCAAAACCTAATCTAACCCTTAACCTCCTAACATCAATTAAACTCTCCGATATGATTTTTCTATACAACTATAGTCTTGAAACTCCTTAATAGAATTTTAAATTGATTCAAGTAGATAATTTACATAGAGCTCTAACCTTTTTAAACACATAGGTGACATACTTCAATTTATCGACACTAACATCTATCTAAATATTCCACATAGAAACTACATCTGTAAATCAATAATAACTATACAAATAAATAAACTTTATCTAAATAAAATTTTATGATTTTAATAAAAGTAAAGAATTAACTCCGTAACATAATAGAAAACATATATATATATTTCATATAAAACTTAAAGTTTCAAACTAAACTATACAATTAAATAAACTATATCTAAATGAATTTACATTATTATAATTAACCAATGAGGAATTTACATCCTTAATGTATAGTCATTCTATAAATTTTTTCACACATACTAAGGTTGTCAAATCTAGTATTTAAATAACACAATTTAAGTGAAATACATCTATTAAGTGGGGCCACTTAATTTAAATAAGATAAATCAAAATTTAAATCTATTTACATACTTAAACTATTTACAAATAATAATC
>MU225120.1:305218-316312 GCA_018584345.1 Thuja plicata
AATAAACTACCTATATCTACCTATAACAATAGCACTTAAGCCTACCTATCAACTAGCACCTCTTACCTATCACCTAGCTATCTCCCAAGTGTCACTTCCTATCCCCTTTCAAAAGTCACCTCATCTCCCAAGTGGGTGAGAGGGTGCAAAAACCCAAACTTCTTTTCCAAGCTACGAATTTCATGGGCGAGAGAAGTCTCCTCAAAACTTGTGCAAGGGAAAGGAGATGGTGGGACCACAACACTTTAAGGGAAGTCTTTAATTTTGAATGAGAGGGTTATGACAACAAAAAAAATGGGTAGAAGTATTCAAAATGTTTGAGGGTGGGGTGGGACCCAAATCAAACCTCCTTGCTAACAATGTCACATCACATGTTTCCTAGGCATGTACAGTATCCATGTCAGGACAACAGAACAATATGCATCGAATGGGGGAGGTCAACACTTGCTAATAAGATTAATATCATGTCCTCCCAAAATTTTGCATGGGATAGTGAGATGGGAGGGAAAATATATGATGGGGCCCACGAGGATGGAACAAGGGTATTAATCTTTTTAAAAGTGAATGATGTATTAGCATAAGGGTTAGTTTAGAGGGATGTTTAGGGAGTTAATAAAGGGACATTAGGGAGAGGGATCTAAAATGGAATATTCTCTGTGTAAGGGGAGGGAATTAAATCCCCACCCATACATTTTCCAGTGAGTTTTATGCTCTATTTTATGGGAATGTATGGTAAGTGTGTTTGTATACATTTTTTTTGAAAATACAAGTAATTTGATTATTTTATTTTTATTTTGTTGCCCAAACCCTATACAATTAAAATTTATCACTAATAATAGGTAATTGTTTTCATTATTGCACCAATTGGTATGACTTACTATGTTTAATAATTTAATCACTTCTTTTCAAGGGATGGAAATGCAATGATTTTGAGAATGAAATATTGATTTAATTAGGCTAAAATTTCAGAATTACAAGGGGAACATGAAGGGGCCCTTATCTTGGAAATTTTAAAATTATATGGCATGAAATTATTACAACAAGAATAAGAGCTTGATACATTTTTATCAACAAGCCTACAATGAACTTTACAACATTTAATGAAAATGATCCTCAAACACATGGGGTAAACATGCAACTACAAAGTTGTTCTTTCTCCACAATACCAAAAGAAGGCTTGTTTCAAAATCTTCCACCTCCAACTTGATTTTCAAAAACCTGCAATAAAACTTGAAGGGAACCATGGGAGCTCACCTCCCAACCAAGGCCTCAAGAGAGGCCACTCCCAAGCTTCAAGAACCAAGACTAAAGAAGTTAGCACATTTCAAAATTTCACAACTAACACAATGCACAACAAATTACTCCCAACCAAGGTTTTCACAAATGGGCTTTCAAACCCATTGAAGTAGCGTGAAGGTGGGCTTTTCCAAGAAGGAGAATGCCATTGCATTCAAATATCTCAACAAGAGTTTTCTCCCATGCCTTTCCAAGGCTAAAATTGGAATTCCTTCAATATACATAATTTGGTCATTTCTATACCAAAACAATTTTTACAACATGGCTTCATGGAGCCCATACTACATGAAAGTATCCCTCTTCTCTAAGAGAAAAGACTCTCACTACAATGGAGAGCCCAACTAACCCCTTCACCCAAGGCCACTTCTTCCCTTCCCAAAGGGTGAGTAATGCCTTAAACTCCCATGAACAATACTCCCAAATCTAAAAGATCAAAAGATGAAACAAAATTCAAAAAATTCTCAAACCCACACATAACATCAACATCTACATACAAAAACACCTCACAAGATTACATATATGAAAAAAAAAAGGTCTAAATATCCATTCAAATATTTAACATACAAAGCATAAGTGAAAGAGCATTCCTCCATGACAAGAAATCCACCAACCTTGGTTCAAGAAAATGGCAATAGTGTGGTTGAGAAGAGCCCTTATCCTTTTTCCTTTTCTTCCTCCAAACCTAATTGTCTCCAAAATTGGAGAGTGGGTGAACACTCACTAAGTTTCTCCAAATCCTCTAAAAAAGCCCCCAAAGTGTACTCAAGACTTAGAAATTAATGAGACATGCCCTCTAGTCCTTTTTCCCTACCTCTTGTCCCCCCTCTTAATTGTGAGTTTAGAAAGGAGTGTGGGACAAGTCAATGCATGTGGCCATCTTCATTTTTGCCACTTTTGAAAGGTAGACATTTTGAAGGGCCATAATGGTGATCTAGATTTACTCCATAGGTAAAAAATATCCCTAACCCAAAGCACCCCCTTAGGGTTAACTAATTTTAGCCAAAAATACACTCTAGGGTCACTTTTGACCCTTCCAAAGTACCCCTAAAGTTCAAATTCGAGTTCTAACTTGATGTGATCCCTACAAGACATCTATATGCAAGTGGGATTAATATAGCATCCTATTAGGTTTGGTGATTCTTTCCCAAGCCCTAATTTGACATGTCATCATCCACATGGACAACACAAGTGTCAAATGACACCAAGACAAAATACACATCACATTTACAATGGCATGCCCAAACAACAACAACATGAGTATTAAACTATTAACACACATTCAGATTACGTTTACAACAAGGATCACATTACAATGAGGTTTCAATTCCTTATTGGGTTAAACCTTGGTTTACTCAATTCACATGTGTTTAGCCCTGATTCTCCAAATAATTCCATGGTTCTCTTTCCTGCACACCGAACTCAAGAATCAGTAGTCCAAGATAATAAAATCACATGACATATATATATATATATATAATTTATAATTAGCAACATCAATCAATTGCAAGATTAAATTCCTAATTGCAATTTTCATACAGAAAGGTTTAAAACATATAGATTCCATAATCATCATGACATAACATCCATGAAATAATCAAGTCTAGTCATGATTCGATCTTCTCATCAATTCACTTATCTAAACATATATAATAAAAAACAACCATCTGATCTAGGTCTTGTAGACGTCCAAAATCATCCTTATATTAATTTAATTAATATTCCCATAACATTATAGTTAATTTTAATTAATTATATTTGTTATATTCTTCTATCTATTTAATTAAATATGATTCTTTCTCCTTAGTATTTAAATTTAATTTAAATACTCCCCCTTTTAATGTATTAAATCTAATTTAATACATTATCCTTCATTGATTCCCTTTAAATAAATTTTTAATTTATTTATTCCTTCACATGACTTAAATTCTACTAAACCACAATTAATCTAAATCTAATTTAGATTAAGCTAATTTGAACCTAGATCCTACCCTATCTCACATCACTCTCATCAAATAAACCTATTCATTAATTAACTAAGGTCAATTAAGCTAATCTCTTGATTCCTACAACAATTAGTCCTAATTATTTGCTCACACATGTGTGAGCAAATTTTTAAAAATTGACTTTTCCAAATAATCCTTATTTGGTGCCAACAAGGTTTCTTACACCTATGATGACACCTTCTTACACTTTCTAAAAGTGTTCTATTGGCCCAAAACTCTTACACCTTCTTACAAGATCCTTCACATGTGTACTTTAAGTACACTTTGACCTATCACATCCAAAGTTGCTCACACATGTGTGAGCAAAGTGGGCCTCTTTCATGGCTTATGTGTCCCTCATGTGGCACTTATGTGGATGCCACATGAGCTTGACCTCATCCAACCCCTCTCTCTCCTCCAAAAACTCTATAAATAGAGGCCTTTGTCAAGAGCAAATCATCTCTTATTTTTGCATTGTTATCATGCTAGTTTGTTTCTAGGATTTCTAAGCAATTTAACATAGCATTTAATATTAATCTTAGTTCATCTTTGTGTTATTTCATTGTTGAATCCAGATATTACATCTTAGGTTTAATATGGAATGAATCTAGTTTTTATCATCTTAGTTAGACCTTGCATTAGCATTCTAGTTTAAAAGCTTGCATCTTCATCCATAGTGAAAGCTTGAGGCAAGTTTTTTATACTTGTTTCTTGAGTGATTAGCTCATCATTTTAATGCATTTCATAGTGGAATTATGATATTGTGTTGGGAGAGCACACCCACATAACATCTCTAAGAGAAAATCAACAAGGCATTGGGTGCCCTTGTTCAACTCATCAGAGGTTGTGATGGAAGTCATTGTTGTTTTAGTATGTTTTTTAGACATGTTAGTGTAGTTTAAATAATTTATATCTCTAACGTTTGCATGTCTAAGCATGATTCCAACAGGTAGGTTTCCAGTATATACATTTTGGCACGCCCGATGGGACCCATGTCCCTAATTTTCTAACATTTTTTTGTGGATTTTTCACAGTTCAGATAACTCTAACGCAGACCCATCTCTGCTCTAGAGTCACCGTCTCCATAGATCGCTATTTCCAAAAATCGGTTGTCTACGAAACTCGGTCATCTGTGTAGAATCTTCACCGTCTCCGCCTATCTAAAAAATGATTTATTAAACTGTGGTTTAAGAAAAAAACTATTTTTTATTAATTTTTAGTATTTTTAACTCTCTGGTTTCTGACAGAGATAAAATTTTTAAGGGTTAAATGCTGACTAATTTGATAAAAATATTATTTCTCAGTTTTAATAGGTCTGTTTCCTTTTTGTAAAAATCTAACTGTCTATTTTCTGTCATCTGCGCAGGTATTCTGCCATTTCCGCAAATTGTCGTCTGTGCAGATCACCATCTACGAAGATCACTGTCTGCGATAATTCATCGTCTGCGCCTATTTTTCTGAGTTTTGTGTTTTTTAACACATTTGAGATTCCAAACTACTAACCAGTTTATGCAGGTTCTGTGATTGATTTTTTGAAGGATATTTAAATTAACTTGTATGTTTTATCACTTGTCTTAGAATGTATGTTGCATAAAATGAACCTCATTCAATCTTGAATATTTAAATGAATGAATCTCACAAATCTTGAATGACATAAGGCAAATGAACACACTTTCTAAGCTTTCTTTTTGCTGTGTGGGAAATAAATTAAACATGAATGATTAACCATACTATTATATCTTTTGCTTAGGTAGAAAACACTTAGTTGTTCTAATTAGGTTCAATTTGGAAATGAAATTTTTTTGGTGTGTTTGAAGAAGTGTTTCTCAACACTTCTTTCAAGCTATTTGTCATTTGTTAAAACCCTTTACATTAAGTGATTCTTTGATTAAACTATAGTCGTATCCTCTCCCCTCACCTTCGTGGATCTTGGGTGAAGAGAAAGCTTAGCTTAATCAAGCTTCTAGAGAGGCCTGTCTAGAGGGAGCGCTTCCCCTTTAGAGGATGACCTCAAACCGGTAATCCCTTCGGCCGGTATAAAAATAAGATGTGACCCAAAGGTCCACTTTATCCCTTCAAGCTCGGGCGGGTCGTGTTCAATGGTAGTCCATACTGAGTGAATATCCTCAGCATACTAGCATGGTTGAACTAGAGACTTAAGTATCTCACGCCGTATAAACTGATTGCGGGGACGCCACAAAACCTCACTAGCAACCATAAAATAGAAGCCTACCCGATTCACCTCTGAATGGTGATTTATTATAGTGTAAGGGGAGGGAAGAATCTCCCCCAATATTTTCATCATACGTGTCCCAGGGTATTGTGTTGTGAAAGAGATCTTCATAGCATGACAACAATACCTGGCAAAAGGCAAAAACACGGGCGCCCTTCCGGGGGTGACATGTTGTGTGAGCTAAATGAATACAAAGCAATGGGCCTATAATATTTCATGTGAAGCTAAAATTCCTAAGGTAGCTACTGTTTGAACTATTTTTTGATGTGCTAGACCCAGTAAAAACATAAGTGGTTTGAAAGAATCACTTGAACATACACAATCAAAATGTTACAAAGTTAAAGAAAGATCCCTTAATGACACAATTGATGGTATCCCTCAAGGTTAATTTGTCCCTTATTGGATTGTTTTGAGACATGTGTTTGTTATTTTCTAGTTTTCTTGTGCTTAAAATCAATTCTTTCCATTGAACAATTTACCCAAAAATTAGACTAAACATCAAAAATCTGCCCAAAATTTTAACACACTACCTTAGACACAGTCGGTCGTCTCCACTCTAGATCTGCCATTTGCGTAGATCACCATCTATGAAGATCATCATTTGTGTCTGAGACTGTCATCTCCGCTTCAAAATAGTGAGCTTCAAAAATTGGCCAAGATGATCAACATTTGACCATCTACAGGACCCTAGAATCATTTATCCTAAATCATTCATTCACTTGGCCAAAATTAATTTTTTCATGACATGACCAGTTTTAAGAAGCACAAGAAGGTCAAACTTCCTACATCTCCAGTCCATAGAGAGAAAAAGGAAACCACCTGTAAATCTAAGAAATTCCAACACATTGCAACATCTATCAAATAAGGTATTGAACATCATGAAAAACTTGACAAAATCATCTATAACAATAATGTTTGGAAATTTATGGCCAAGTTTTCACTCAACAGAGATTTTGTCACTCTTGAACAATATGATTAGGTAACACCTGGCTTCTGGATCATTCTTCCACTTCTTCCATCATCATCCTTCCTTTGGAGCATTAGATCAAAATTAAATCAAATCTTTAGGTTGAAAGACCTTAATCAAAGTATTGTAAACCTTCATCCTCAAACAAACACAATATTTCTTGTAGACCATCAGCTCGTCTCAAGTAATTTAAATCCCTTAGTGATATCCCATTTTTCTTGAGATCACAAGTCCATCTTCAAGTAAAATAGGTATTACTTTAAATCATTTGTGTTTGTATCATCATAAGGTTTAACATGCTTAGGTTTTGTCCCAAAAATCTTTAAATCAATTATCCAATCAAATCAATCTTCAATCCAATCAATCAATCAGTCAATCAAATCCAATCAAATCAAATCAAAGATCTTTGCTCCATTTCATTTCCTACATCTCCTTGTCTTTCATTCTTCTACCATTGCATGGTTGTCACTCGATCCCAAGCTAGAAACATGAGGCGAACAACATCCAACACTAATCATGAAGAGAACCCATTTGCCACACAATACTTTAATGGAAGTGGGGTACGAGCTAAGGAAGTGGCTAAAGAAACAGAGTTAGTGGACCAAGAAGAAAGACCCAACCAAGTGATTGACTTCCTTAGAGACCCCTACAATTTGGAAATGGTTGAGAAGGTCATCTTGCATAATAGTGATGAGATATTTCTTAATCTCATCCATAATGGTGTCACAGTTCCTGTTGACTTTGATGAAACACTCCTTACCAGAAATATCACTAAAGTCACTGCTACCGCTATAGCAGCCATGGCTTCTACTTCAAATGCTACATCATCATGTGACATTGGTAAAGGACCTACTAGCGAACCCCCTATATCGATACCAATATCAGCACCTGTATCAACAACCGCATCAATACCCCAATTGACACCTGACCAAATCCAACAAATCATAAGTGCTTTACCAAACAATACTACGCATGATAGCACTCAAATGACGATGACTCAAGGAGCAAGTGCTAATTTCAACAACATAGGGCAAGTTTATATGCCCTTGTCTTCCTTGTTTCAAACAATGGGGGCAAAAACATCCGCAAACAATACATCATGAGCCTATCAATATATACCTCCTCCTATAGTTGGTATGACCTTCACAGGCTTTTCAGCTGCACAATTCAAAGGAGGTAGAAGTTATGTGTCCCCATTTTTCACACAAAGTACTCCTAATCTCACCCAACAATTCAATGAGCTCAAAAGTATTGTACAAGGTTTACAAAATGGGGGCAAGAAGGAGTTTTCTTTTGAAGATATTTGTCCCTACCCATTTGACAAGTCTATCACGATGTAACCATTCCCACCAAACTTTGAGATACCTAAATTTTAAAAATACAAGGGAGAGACATGTCCTCTCCAACATCTCAAAGAGTTTTACATTGCATGTCAAGAGGTTGCCTATAATGAGAATTATTTGAAAAGACTTTTCACTAGGAGCCTTGGAGGCATAGCCTTAGAATGGTTCATGGCCCTTCCTTATGGGTCAATTTCTACCTTCTCTGACCTTGCAGATAATTTTGCTGGCCAATATTCTTATAACATTGAGCATCAAGTGACACTCAACGATTTGTGCAATACTAAACAAAAGAATGGAGAAACCTTTTCTAGTTTCTTACAACAATGGAGACATATTATGAATTGCATGCCATGGAAAATACATGATAGTCACTTAATCGACATCTTCACAAAGAATTTAATCGCTGAAATGTCCTTCCAAATGAAGATGGCTTTACCTAATACCTTTGAATCCCTTGTCAAGAAGGGAAAGGACATTGAAGATGGCCTTTTGCAAAGAGGTAGCATCAAACATTATACTCCTTCAAATAATGATAAACCAAAATTTTGGAGTAAGAACAAAGGAGTTGTCAATGATGGAGTGATTGATGCCAAGCATGTTCAAAATGTTCAAGCATCCAAAAATACCAATCAAAACAATCGCAATAACAATTAGAATCAAAATCAGTACTGTAACAACAACCAAAATTAGAATCAGAATCAGCCCAATCAAAACAATGAGAATCAGAATCAGAACAATCAGAATCAAAACAAAAATTAGAATAATCAACAACCGCGTAATCAATCATTCTTGTTCCCTCGCAACAACTACACCAATAACAACAACAACAACAACAACAACAATAATGATAATCGATAGCGATGATAATTCACAACTTTAGCAGAGCCTTTAGATGTGATCTTCAAACAACTCACGGACCAAGGAATGATAGTTTACCCAAATACTCGACCTTTTGATGAGAATCAACCTAAACCTGTGTGGTATAGAGATAATGAGTATTGTGATTATCATCACATCAAGGGACATGATACTAATAAATGCATGAAGCTTAGACACTTTGTACAAGACCTTATTGAGGATGGGAAAATTGAGGTTGAAGGTTACAATGCATCCTCATCTAATGTGAAACTCAAATTCTATAATCAACCTTTCCCACCTCATAATCAAAACAATGCATCAAATTCCATCCCCTATGACTATTCTACCAATACCATTATAGCCATGATCAAACATGTGGGAGTTTAAATGAAAATGATATCTTTGGGTTTGATTCTCTTTGTGGCCACATTGAAGAAGTTGACCCGCATGTTAATACTATAAAAATCAAAGCTGCTGATTGTAATGCTACTACACGAAGACCCAGAGTCACTGTTTAAGATGCTAATAAACCTTCTACATCTACAAATCCACCAGCTACACCATCTACTGCCACTTGACCTACCTCACACTTTGAATTGTTGGCCCAATTACGAAAGACACCTACACAGATATCCATTCTAGAGCTATTGACAACATCGCCAATCCATAGAGAAGTCCTTGATAAAGCTCTAAATGAATCCCGTGTTCCTGAGAACATTAATGTTGCACAATTCAAAGCCATGATAGGGAACTTAGCCACACAAGAACATCTAGTTTTCACTGATAAGGACTTTAGTGGTCCTTATCCTCATCATAATAAATCCCTCCATATAGAAGGAAAAATCCGCTCCACAAGAGTCAAAAGAGTCCTTATAGATGGTGGGTATGGCCTAAATTTGTGCACATTGAAAATGATCCATAACATTGGTCTTTTTGAGGACCTAATTGATGCAAACAAGAGAATTACAATAAAAGCTTATGATGATCGAGAATGAGAAAGCAAGGGTTTGATCACATTTCCCTTACAAGTAGGCCTGACCCTGATTGAAACTATTTGCCATGTACTAGATCTAGATCTACCTTATAACATCTTGCTAGGATGCCCATGGATAAACACTATCAAAGGTGTACCCTCTACATATCGTCAATGTCTAAAGTTCCCACATCATGGTAGAGAAATCACAATCCCTGGAGATCTTGAGCCCTTTCAATATTGCAAAAGGTTGGGAGGAAAACAAACTAATTACTGTCCGTTGAATGAATTTGGCCAACACTTCAATCAAGAAACCCCTGGTTCAAAAAAGACATCAAAAACATCAACTGAGGAACCCAAAGGAAAGGAAAAAGTCACTAAGGACAAAGCTACTGAAGACAAACCATCCTCATCTAAAACAAAGGCAACATTTACAGATCAAGGCATGGGAGAGTATAAGTTTGAAAGTGCCTTATGTATTGGGCAACTCCCCTTGTCTCCAAAGTCTTATGGGAGACCATCACCATTACCCCTTTCCAAGGATAAAGCACTTATGCACTGCAAGTCAACTATTTTTGAACATTGGGGGTCCTTATCAGATGAACACATGGAATATAGTGTCCTTGATTGGCTCTATAATGATGAAGAAGAACGACCGGTAACTTTCCCCAAAGGAAAGTATCCTAAAGTTACTCCTATTGTTGAAAACATGGGATATCATGGTACTAGTCTTGGAGCTAATGAAACAGGCAAGAAGAAGATCATAACAGCTAATGTTTATCCTAAAGGACATGGAT
Organism: Thuja plicata; assembly: GCA_018584345.1. NCBI lineage: Eukaryota > Viridiplantae > Streptophyta > Pinopsida > Cupressales > Cupressaceae > Thuja > Thuja plicata. Next base: position 315,668 of record MU225120.1, read on the forward strand.
TGGGTTTCATAGAAACCAAGACTAACTTTGCTAAGGATTATTGTTTAGCTGCCTCAGGTTCAAACATTGAGGAAGAGTTTGTCAAAATTCCTTTCCAATATATTGAAGATGACCTAATTGAAGATCACCACATATTCACTATTACCCAAGCTGACTTTTCTTCCCCTTGTCTACCCCTCACAAACCCTAAACTAATTGACTGGGATCAATAAGACTCACCACCAGCTTTGGACATAAGCGATTTGGATGAGGCAATTTTAGCCCTCTTTGGACTTAAGAATCTTTGAGAACACGAAAATCATATACACTATAGTGAACAAGCCTACTTTGGTAGCCAAGTCAACTCTCTCAGTCATAAAAATGGAAAAGAAAATAAAAATAAAAAAAATGAAAATATATCCTCTTGTGAAAACCTCTCGCAGGCACCTAAGGATGAGGAAAAAGACAAAATAAAGGATGATTCCTCTAGTGAAAACATTTCTAAGGTGCTAGAGGAGGGAGAGATTGATTTTCTGTTCATATCATCAGAACTAGAAGTGTCCTCTATGATCATTGAAGATACTATTCCAATCAACCTTGGCACAGAAGAAAATCCACATATCACTTACATTGCAGCTTCTCTCAGTGATCAAGAAAAGAAAGACA